>CALSCP010002399.1:11298-83081 GCA_943704425.1 Ministeria vibrans ATCC 50519
CGTGGGGCAATGGGCGACGTGATAGAAGCGGGGGGGGGATTAGAGAGCAAGGAGATCGTCATCGTCGTCATCCATGAGATTCGCCAAATCAGTTCCACTGCCGAGGGTTGTATATGCCACAGCGTAGCCCGACGATGACAACCTGCCCGAGTCCCGCTTGCACAGCGCACAGCACACATTGTTTGCAATCGCCCTAGACATACAGTGGTCTCATCTCGCATACTCACTTTCTCTTTCTCCCAATGACATTTTCTTACCTCCCTCTCTTGGTGCGCATCACCAGCACCACCGCAATCACAAGGATAATCACAATGATGACAGCTGCAGTCGTGCCTCCGTGGTGACTGCCACCACTCCCATGCGGTGCGGGAATCTGGCCCTGGTGCCCGCACACGACAGCCGAGCGCCACTCAAACACATACTCACAGGTGGGTGTTACATAGAGCAGTGTGGGCGCTCCGTTACCGGCACTGTTGTCGCACACAAACGAAATGAGCGACGATGACGACTCGCCGGTCGTACTGCAGTGTTTGCCTCCCGACCCATACGTCATGGTCACTTGGCCCTCGGCAACCTCGGGCGCCCCGTTGCTTGTACCCAGGTGCGTCTGATGCGTCACGTCACACACTCCTGCGCCGGCACACGCTGCAGGCACTCCCTCGCTCGTCGTACCCACGCTGCCACACACATTCACCAGGTACACCGTGCCGTCCTCGTCGCGCACGCTGTAGGCCGAGCCACCTGTACGACGCAGCGGTGTCAGGTCGTGGTAGGTGTTGAAGAGCGGATCGGACACGCGACAGTCGCTGCCCACGTTGGTACGGACACTCGACGGACACACGACACTCGTGAGCCAGACAAACTCCGACGTGCACTCAGTCGAGAGGTCCAACGAGTAGACGGGATTGCCAAGGCCGCTGGCGTGGCACTTGAAATGAATCACCGTCGAGTGCACTGAATCGCCCCGACACACCACGCCGTGCGAATATGTCAGCGTGTACTCGTTGTTGTTCTTGTTGGCCTGAACCTCCGCCGTGGCCAGCCCAAGCGACGTCGCCACGCCCATGGTCGAGCCACTCGAGCTGCTTGGGGGTGTCACCACGCACGCGCCCGCCTGCGGTGGACAGCCCGATATGCCATGTACCGGCTCGCACACATTCAGGTAGTACGACGCGTGGTGCGACTCGCTTGTCGCCGTCCATGCACCGACGCGGCTCAGCAGCGACAGGTCATAGGTCACGTGAGACACGGGGTCCGCAACAGTACACGAGCCTGTCACGAGCGCCGTCGGACACACCAACGACGTGAGCACTGTCAACTCGTAGAAGCAGTTGTTCTCGTTCGACACAGACGAAATGTGACCTTCTTGGTTGCCCTTGGTGTCGCAGCGGAATCGAATTATCGTTGTCTTGTCCGTGTGACCACCGCCGTTGCACATGTCACCCTGTGTGTACGTCAGCGTCGGCATGCTGCCCTCCAACAGAAGCTGGCCATTCCCTACACCCAGACTCGTGCTCGTGCCGTCCGACTGGGTCAGACACAGACCCACCGAAGGGTCTTTGCACTTGTTCGTTGCCATTCCGCCGCATATGTTAAACTCAAGGGAGCCGCCACTGACGGCCTGCGAGTAGAAGGCGCCTACTGTACGCTCCATGGACGACAGGTCAAAGGGCACACCCGTATGCGGGTTGGTCACCATGCAGTTGCCAGGGGGCGACGGTGCGGCGGTGGTCGAAGGCTCCAAAGCAGCGTCCGTGCACGCCGCCGATGTTTCCCACACAAACACATCCTGGCACAGTGCGGCGTTGCTCTGTTGAAACTCGGGGTGTCCCAGTGAGTCGCGACGACACGTCAGAAACACAACAGCAGTGCGCGCCAATGTCACCGTGCCCAGCTTGCATGGACTGCCGTGCGTGTACGACAGGAGCACTGCACCGTTGCGCACATGCGGCGGATTCGCCACACCCAGAGACACGGGTGACTGTGTCTTGTCCAGCGGCTGTTGGCACAGCGCCGTGCCACTCGGACATGTGCTTGTCGTGCCCACAAGTGCATGACACACGTTCAATTCGAAGCGAGACATGCCGTCTCCGCCGGTCACAACCCAGTTGCCTTGGCTCGGGCTGCGCATCAGCGACGTCAGGTCATAGACAAGACCCGTCGACGAGTCCGTCACGGAACAGTCAATGGGCGTGTCGTCGCCGTCGTCGGAGCCCGGCGCACAAGCATAGGACGTGCGCCACTCAAATGAGTAAGTACAGTCCGCCTGCTCTTCGACAAAGCTCAGCATACCTCCCTTCGCCTTGGCGGCTGCCGAGCGGTCACATACAAAGTTAATCAATGTGCTGCGCTTGTAAGTGCCGTCGTGACACGCCTCGCCATTTTTGTAGGTGAGCGACAGACGTCCGCCCGTCGCAAACGATGGGTCTTCATTTGAAGCACCCAGCGAGTGGTACACCAGCTTGCCCGAGTCGTCGGTAAAACGTTGACAGGCACCCGCCGTCGCGTCGCCACAGTTGTCGCCCGTTGCACTCTGTGGCAAGTGTCCGCACACGGCCACCTCGTAGGTGTACTTGCCCACGACGACGCTCGCCACGGGGGACAAATCTTCCAGCGGCGACAGGTCGTACACATTGCCGGTTGCGTCGGAGACGCGACAACGTTGACCTTGCGTCGGCGCCTTGACAGCGCACGCAGCCGACGACGCCCACTCGAAGAAGTACTCGCACGCGTCTGTTCGCTCGACAAAGACTGGCTCGCCCAGGGCGCCCGTCTGACAGGTGAACAAAATAGTGGTTTTGCGACCGGCCGGACAACCATCACTGGTGTCACCACCCGTCTTGTACTGCACCATAAGGCCGCCGTTCTCGTTAAGCTCGGGCGACGCAGCCTTGCCCATACCATGCGTCTGTGCCTTGGACGGCATGTTCTCGCACGCAGCTGCAAACGGTGGACACGTTTTCGCGGTGCCCGTCGTCACGCTGCTCAGCGGCTGACACACCGCCAGGTAGAAGGCAGTGTCGGTGTGCGAGTAGCCCTTGGCGAGCCAATTGGTGCCATCGTGACGCATGAGCGGCGACAAGTCGTATGTATCGCCAGTGTGCGTGTTGGCCACGGTGCAGGGCACTTCGCTGGTCGCTGTGCAGGTGTAAGGGGAGGCCCACTCGAAGAGGTAGCCACAGTCGTCGGTCTCCTTGACAAAGCTTGGCTTGCCCACGCCCGTCACCGTGGCGTCACACGGGAACGTAATGGTGACGCGGCGACCCGTGCCCGTGTGATGGCACACCTCACCATCAACGTAGTCAAGCTGGACGACGCCGTCGACGACGCGGGGTGCGGCACTCCACAAGCCAATGTTGTGGCGAAAGGACAACGGGTCGCTAGTGGAGATGAAGGGCGGCAGCTGACACGCGCCGGCTTCAAGTGCGTTCTTCCCCTCGCCACAAGCACCTTTCTTGACAGCACCACACACATGTAGCTGGTACGTGTAGTCCTTCGTGAAAACGGTGGCGTCCGCAAACGACAAGGGTGACAAATCGTAGTGAAAGCCCGAGATACGATCGACAACGGTACAATCGCCAGCGCCGTGCGACGGCACCACCTCGGTGGGTTCAGGACCGGGCGCGTTGTCGTTGCACGCCACAGAAGAAGCCCACTCAAATTGATACTGACACTCGGATGTCTCGCGCACAAATTCGGGTTCACCCAAAGTGCCACGCTCGCAAGTGAACGTCACGAGAGCCGAGCGTTTGAACGCACCATTGTGGCACGAATCGCCCAGGTCGTACTCGAGAGTAAGCACACCACCTGCATTGACCATGGGCGCCGCAGGCACACCCAGCGTCTTGCCCTTGAACGTTGCGTCCGTGGGGTTGAGCTGGCAAGCGGCTGCCTGAGCCGAACAGAGCGTTGTGCCAGGTGTACGCACCACGGGCTGACACACGTTAAGTTGGTACTCGTAGTCGTTTGTGCCATCTCGTGCGCCGCTCACCACCCAGTTGTTCTCGGAGCGCACTAATGGTGTGAGGTCGTAGCGGAAGCCCGAGGTGGGATCGGTAGCGGCGCACTCAATAGCCGCAGCACCCGGCACGCACGCCAGCTCGGTGGCCCACTCGAACACATAGGTGCAGTCTGCCTTCTCCTCGACAAACTTGGGAGCGCCACGACCCGCTTCACGATTACACGAAAAGGTGATGACCGTGCTGCGCTCGTAAGTATCATCGTGGCACTTGGCGCCCCCTGTGTAGACCATGGTAAAAAGTCCGTCGACAAGCGACACCTTGGCATTGGCGATGCCGATGTTCTTGGGCGTAAACTTGGGATCGGTAGGCTTTGACTGACAGGCACCCGAGTGAACCGCACTCGCGGCCGTACCGCATTCCGAGGCAAGTGCCTGGGCGCACGGCCGCACATAGTACGTGTAGTCACCACTGCTGACGGCAAACGTTTCGTTAGAAAGTGAGGAAAAGTCATAAGTGATGGCGGACAACGAGTCGGTGACGGTACAGGCGGAACCGATGTCGTCGACGATAGGGCAGGCTGCGGAGGTGCGCCACTCAAACTGGTACTGACAGTCGATCTCGTCGACAAAAGTGGGCACGCCAAGCGAACCCTTGTTGCACTGAAACTGGATAAACACAGAGCGATTATGGGCGTTTGCAGAGCCCACATGGCACGGCTGACCCAAGTCGTACTCGAGCACGATGCTGCCGTCGCGGTACGAGGGGGACGCAGGCAAGCCCATGTTGACACCAAACTTTGGATCGTTGGGTTTGGTCTGGCAGGCACCGACGCCCGACGGGCAGGCTGTCGAGGTGCCTTCCGCATTCACGGGAGCGCACACGTTCAATTGGTAGGTGTAGTCGCCGGCGGTCACTTGCCAGTTGTCGGTGGTCTTGGTGAGTGCCGAGAGGTCAGCATCACCTACACCTGGCACGGACACCACACAATTGAGGTTAGTTTCGACGGAGCAGACGAGCGACGTTTTCCACTCAAAGGCATAGGCGCAGCCCGAAGCCTCCTCGACGAACGATGGCTGACCCTTGCCGGCACTAGGGTCACACGTGAATGTAATCACAGTTGAGCGCAAGGAGCCGTCGTGGCACTTGTCGCCGCCTGCGTACGTCAACTGGACCACACCGTGGTTATAGGTGAGGGTGCCAGCGGTCGCGGGTACCACACCCATGCTTCGATGGTACGTGGCGGCGGGCGTGTTCTTTTTCAGTTGACACGCGGCGGTAGTAGCGCTGCCACATTCGGCGGCCGCCTTGACAACGCCACACACGGCCAGGTGGTACTCATACTGGTTAGTACCGCTCGTCACGGGCACCACATAGTCGGTCGAGGAACGGAGCGACTCGAGACTGAACATTTCGTTGGTTGTAGGGTTGCGCACGGTGCATGTCATACTGCCCGGCTGTGCAGGAGGTGTGGACGGAGAGGGACCAGCAGGATGCAGTTGGTCGTCCCGACAGGCGAGGGCGGTCGCCCACACAAACTCATACGAGCAGTAGGCGGTTTCCTCGACAAACGCTGGGTGTCCCAGACCCACATCGGCATCGCACGTAAACGAAATGGTGGTGGTGCGCGGTACATGTGCATGCGAGCAGTTCTGCCCACCCACATACTGCAGCTCAAGCACGCCATCCGAGTTGAAGTGCGGTGCGGTCACAACATGACCCAATGCCTTGTCGTGGAACGACGCTTCGCTCGGTTTAGTCTGACACGCAGCTGTGTAGGCCGGACACGATGTTCCTTTGGCCACAATCGGGCGACACACGTTGATCAGGTACTCATACTACAAGAAAAAACAATAATAATAATAATTTTAATAATAATAATAACAATAATAATAATGATAATAATAATAATAATGATAACAATAAAATAAGGGAATATCTTACTGCGTCACCGTTGGTCGCGACGGTTGGCACGACCCAGTTTGAAGTAGTGCGTGACAGAGCAGTGAGGTCAAACTGGTTGCCCTTCGAGTCGGTGGCCATACACTCGACGGACGCTTGGCCCGAACAGGCGTAGCTGGATGGCCACACAAACGAGTAGGAGCATGTGTCCTCGCCGACAAACTGCGGCTTGCCTACACCCGCATTCTGATCGCAGGTGAAGAGAACCGTTGTCGAGCGAATGGTGCCGTCGTGGCACTTGTCGCCATTAGAGTAGACAAGCGACAGCGTGCCGTCCTTGTAAGTGAGCGCCGAGGAACCACTGCCAAGGGATTTGCCGCCAAAAGTCGCGTCGTTTGTCTTGCTCTGACACACTGCCGAGCCTGCCGTACACGGTGCGGGAGTAGCCAACGAGTCACAGGCACGCAGCGCATAGGTGTAGTCGCCGACCACAACAGACTGGTCGCCAGCTGCACCGAGAGGTGTCAGGTCAAAGTCGACGCCAGCTGATGCGTCGGACACGGCACAATTGGAGCCCGTGTCGTGGCCTGTGCCGCCACCGTCACCCGAGGACACACACGCAACCGACGAACGCCAGAGAAAAAAGTACTGGCACGACGCCTCGCGCACAAAGACAGGTTCGCCAATTTCGCCCGGGAGACACTCAAATTCGACGAGCACGGTGCGATTGCCGGTGTGACAAGGATCGCCAAGGTCGTAGTGCAGCTCGAGTTTGCCCGAGATCGGGTCGACAAGAGGCGCAGCAGGAAGACCAAGGCCATGGCCGCGCACCTCGGGCTTGGTCTTGTCAAGTTGACAGGCGCTCACACCGAGAGGACAGTACAGGCTCGGCATGGGCGCGAGCGCGTCGCAGACGGACAGAAAGTAGCGGTATTTGTCCTGGTCTGAGTCGGTGCCCGAGGCGTCCGAAGCGCGTCCAGCCTCCCAGTTGCTCTTGGCGTCGGAGAGCGGCGACAGATCGTAGACATGGCCCGTCTTGGGGTCGGTGGCGGTGCACTCGATGGGGTTGGCGACGGGCGGGGTGGTGGTGCCGGGAGTGACGGAGCACACGAGCGAAGTGGGCCAGCGCACGAGGTAGGAGCAGTCGTCGCCTTCGCCAAGAAACTCGGGAGCTTTTTGGCCACCGCCCGTGGAGGAGTCGCAGGTAAAAAGAATCACAAAGCGACGAAGCTTGTTGTTGTGGTGGCAGAGGTCACCGTTAATGTAGTTGAGGGTGACACTTCCGTCGTCAAAGGACGGCGACGCATTCCACAGGCCTGCGACCTTGGCCGCGTTGGTCTTCGTGTTCACCTGACATGCGCCCAGGGTACCGGCAGAGGCTGCGAGCGAATCGTGGCAAGGAGCGTCGGCGGCGTCGGCGGCGAGAGGGCCACACAGCGAGAAGTGGTAGTCGGCGCCACCCTTGGCGTCGTGCACGACAATGTCGGACGAGGTGCCGGCCGACGAGGGAGGCACAAGGTCTGCCAAGTTGATGACACGCTTTGAGACGGGGTCGGTGACGGAGCAGCGAGCGCCCGTGGTTGCCTTGATGGGACAGGCTGCGCTTGTGGCCCACAGGAACACATACTGACAGCTGTCGGTTTCACGGATGAATTTGGGCACACCGAGGGAACCCGGGTCGCATGTGAAAGTAATAAGCGTGGTACGTGTCGCCTGTGACGTGGAACCCACGTGGCAAGGCTCACCATGATCGTAGAGGAGCGAGAGTGTGCCGGACGCGAGGATCTTGGGCACATACTCGACGTGGCCTAACGGTTTGGACTGAAACTTGGGATCCGATGGCTTGGCCTGACACGCACCCACAGTTGAGCTACAGCCCATGTTGGGAATGGGCACAAGACCACGACACACGTTGATGTAGTACTGGTAGGTCGAGGGCGTGTTGGAACCGCTGTCATCCACGGCGAGCCAGTTTGTCACCGAATTGGTCAGAGGCGACAGGTCGTATTGTTCACCGGAGGTCGCATCGGTGGCACGACACACGTTGTCGATGTTCTCCGTGGGCTTGGCGCACGCGTAGTTGGTGCGCCACTCAAAG
This sequence comes from Ministeria vibrans ATCC 50519, assembly GCA_943704425.1. NCBI lineage: Eukaryota > Filasterea > Ministeriida > Ministeriidae > Ministeria > Ministeria vibrans. Next base: position 19,258 of record CALSCP010002399.1, read on the forward strand.
GCGTACGTACAGTCCTCTTCAGCCACAAAGATGGGTTCGCCAATGTGGCCGGGATCGCACACAAAGAGGATGTAGGTGGATCGCTCGACGCCCGACTTGCACTGCGTCCCATGGGTGTACGTGAGGACCAGGTTGCCGTTGTCATCGATGGTCGGTTGCGCGGCGTCACCCAAATCATAATCCTTGTCACCGGTTTTCTGACAGACACCCGACTTGGCCAGACAGTTGAGCTGCAGCAAAGAGAGAGGGAGAGGAAGACAGAGAGGAGGCCTGGTCAGTGCGCGGGCGCGGCGCATGCAAACCAAGAGCGACGGATTGCGTAGCGGCTTTTCGAATAAAGTGGGGAATTTTTTTCGTGTGTGTCAGAACTGGCGTTCTCTTTCGAAAACCCCGCCGAAGTTTCTCCAGAACCACAATAATACATCATCATTAAGTGCAATGGCAGAAGACGAGGGAAAAGCAAGGCGCGCAAACAGGCAGTCACACGATTATTCTTTTTTTTTTTTCTTGTTTTCTCTCTCTCTCTCTCTCACACACACACAAAGACAGAAGACGTACGTCGGTGTTGGCCTGGTTGAGCGGCGCACACACATTCATGTAGTACTTGAAGGCGCTGTCCTGGCGCGCGTCTTCGACAATCCAGTTCCCAGTGGTCTTGCGCAGGGGCGACAGGTCGTACGCGATGTTCGTCTTGGCGTCCGTCACCGAGCACGCTGGCGCCGCTGCCGACGCGCCCCAGACCAGGCACAGAGCGATCAACGCAAAGGGGGTCATTCTGGAGAACCGAGAAACAAATGAAGGGACAGAAGGTTATTAGGACTTTTAACTTTTGATTCACTCAAAGATCAATAGTGACTTTCTCACGACTTAATACTTATTCACTCATCTTCGTTCAAATCTTCATGGCTGACGCAGGAACATCGACAAAATCAACAGCAGCCCTCAAGGCTGACGAGGATACAGTGAGAGCGCGGCAGTTGCTCTCTGGTTTCAAGTTGTACGAGTCGTCTTTTTTATGAGTCTGTTCCTTCACGATTTGTGCTTTGCCCTCTGGTTGCATCTACACTTCTACAGAAACTGGATGAACTTGAGGGATGCTTCGAGTGGCAAGGTGCTGTGGCAAAGCACTGACGACATGTAAGTCAATTTGTGTCGGACATTGGTTTTTTTTTTAAAAAAAAAACTGCCTTTTCCTGTTTGCGCAGGTCTGTGCCAGGCGTCGAACATGAAGGTATGTGATTGTAAGGGGGTGTGGATGGTCTTGCTAACGTGCGCGGAATCTGTTTGTATGCGTAGCGAGAGTACCCAAACGCATTTTGAAGGTGAGAGGAGTTGCATGGTGTTATTTTGACAGTAAGTTCATGTCCACCATAATAATCACATTTATTATTGTAGTGCAAGAGTGTCTCGCGCGAGATCAACTTCTTTTCGAATGATTCCATGCGGAATTTCCGTCTAGAGCAAAGGGTATTTTTCAAAGGACAGTTATTAGAAGGTAAGAAATAAGAAAGGACTCACGAGAGGCAAAATAAGTTGACTAATATTCGTTGCGCAGAGTGGTTCTTTCAGTTTGGCTTTGTGATTCCCGAGTCGACCAACACGTGGCAGAATGTCATTGAGGCTGCTCCCGAGTCTCAAATGATGTCGGCCAAGGCTCTCACGTAACACCAAGCATACCAATGATTTTTCTTAACAACAATTCTCGCATCATTTTCGTCCTCTTAGTGGCAATGTGGTGATCGAGACCAAGTTTTACGATGGCGACGTCTTTGTGTCGTCATCCAAAGTGCGTCTATACTACGTCTAAATCATCAGCGAGAGACATACGACATACATGCAGAGAGAGAGAGAAATAAGAGAGAGCTGTAAACCAAACGAAAAAAAAATATTTTATTCATTTGAAGGACTGAAGACCAGTGACGCCCCGTCCGATAATGAGACCGTGGATGTCGTGCGTTCCCTCGTACGTGTTCACCTACACGCAATTGTTTCATATAAAACAGAGTTACTACATTGTAAACTTGTGGTGGTTGTGTCGTTGTGCCGCATACCGTTTCGAGATTAAGCATATGGCGGACAATATGGAACTCATCGACAATGCCATTTCCACCCAACTACACATATACTGTAAGGTTGGACAGAAAAAAAAAAGAAGATATATGCACGCAATGCAAGACGGGTACCATGTCGCGGCAAAGGCGGGCGACGTCAAGAGCCTTCCCGCACGAGTTGCGCTTAACCATTGAGACCATCTCGGGCTCCAGCAGTCCTTGCTCCTTAAGCCGCCCCACCTGGATCGCCCCGACCAGCGCAAACGCAAGCTCGCTCACACTGTCTGCCAACTTCTTTTGGATCAGTTGATTCGCTGCCAGTGGCTTGCCAAACTGCTTTCGGTCAATGGTGTACTGTCGCGCAACCTACACGAAGCAAGTCATCGGCACACACTATAAGAAAAATTATGCTCTATATAAAATATTATGAACCTCAACACAGTGCTCTCCGGCACCCAACGCGCCAAAGGCAATGCCAAAGCGGGCCGAGTTCAGGCAGGAGAAGGGGCCGGCAAGGCCGCGTGCGCCTGGCAGCATGCGGTCCTTGTGCACGCGCACCTCGTCCATGCTGATCCCGCCCGTCGGCGACGCACGCAGCGAGAACTTTCCCTTGATCTCGGGTGTCGTCAGCCCTTCCTGACCACGCTCCAGGATGAAGCCACACACCCGTCCATTCTCCGCCTGGTTGCGTGCCCACACGATCATGACGTCGGCAACAGGTGCATTGGTGATCCACAGCTTGCTTCCGTTGAGCACGTAGTAGTCACCGTCCAGGCGTGCTTTGGTCTCCATCCCCGCTGGGTCGCTCCCGTGATTCGGTTCAGTAAGCCTAGAAGAGAAAAAAAAAGAAAGAGAGAAAGGCTGAGAAGAGCGAGGGATCAAGTGTGTGTGTGTGTGTGTGTGAGTAGTGTTTGTGCGCGTGTGTCTGAGTGCAGTGTACATGTAGATCAGGTCAATGCCGTGACATTGACTCTGACACATACGTACTTCTCTTACCCAAAGCATCCAATGAGGTCGCCATCGGCCATTTTCGGCAGGTACGTTTGCTTCTGCTCCTCACTGCCAAACTCGTTGATAGGATGCATTACAAGCGACGACTGCACACTCGCAGCGCTACGGTAACTCGAGTCCACGCGTTCGATTTCACGGGCAATCAGACCGTATGTGACGGGACTCACACCGGGGCAGCCGTACCCACTGATCGTCGCACCTACATCCAAACAAACGAATGCAATAAGAAATCGTAGTGTGTTGTGTCACGCTCGTCGCAAGTGCCATACCAAGCATGCCCATGGAACCCATCTCCTTCATGACGGGACGCACTTCAGCGGCGTCTTCGTTCCGCCAGGCCTGCACAATGCGAGGCGCCAGCTTGGTGTCGCAGTACTGTCGCACCGTGTCGCGCACAGCGCGCTCGTCTGCCTGCGCGGGAAGCAAGGGAGTCAGAGCCAACACACATGCACACGCCGCGCACGCAGCCGACGCGTCTGCGCAGCAGCAGCAGCCGCTCAGAGCGGGTTTGGGGCGATGGAACGTGCGTGGGATGAGCGCCGAAACGACACTCCATCGTGTGAAACACCTACCGTCAACAGAGTGTCACTGTTCAGCGGGTCGTCCCATCGAAACCTACACAGGGAGGCGGCAAGGGTCAAGGCAACACGTCCGGCGTCATCGATCGATGACGTTCGATTGGTGGGTTTCTTTGGTACGATGATTTAGAACTGGTGGACGACAATGACCGGGCAATGACCGCCCTCGTGACGGTGCGTAGAGACATCACCGATGATTGCATCATGGTAAAGCAAACGTAAAATAATAATAATAATTTATATTTCTAATTTCCGATCTCCGAATGACCGAATTCCCGTCCTGTTGTAATGAGTAAATTGAATACCGGTTGATCGCACTTCCAAACTCCAAATAAGAGTCGTCCTGGGCTAAGCACTCTTTTGTTCAAATTTCGCTTCATGGTTCTGAGCTGTTGTGGATCTGTTTGTGGCGTCGCTTGGTGTTGTCGCTTCGTTGTGATTTGACTTTTTCTTCTTCTTCAAAATCATTCATTAATTAAAGGGTTGTCTTCATTTATTTATTGCGTTCGCCGAATGAGACCGTGCTCACTGAGAGCGGCCAAACACTTGGCGGCCGATTCTTTGACGGCGGGCTCTTCCTGAGGGTTGGCAAACACAGCTGTGACCACCTCGAGTGCGTCGTCTTTGTTCATGAACTGGACAAACAAAAGCACAAAAAATTAGACAGGTCGTCTCCTCTCTTTGCTCCTCTACCTGCTCGGCAAGCTCACGCGAGTGACGCAACAGATTCTGAATGACATGCAGAGCACGCACCTTGAGCTCCTTCTCACGCACAAGCATCTCCTTGAGAATCTGCACTGCTTGTTCGTGCGCCAGCATCTAACAGAACAGCCAAGAGGAGTGAGAGAGGAGAACAGAAAAAAAAAAAAAAAAAAAAAAAAAAAAAAGGAAAAAAAAAGCTAATGCGAAAAAAAGAGAGCTGATGGGGCGAAAGGTAGCAAGCTAGAAACCCCTTACGAGACAAGAGATCGGCAGGGCGCGTGCCGAAGGAGCGGGCGATTGCGTGAAACGAGCGGTTTTTCAAATGGAAAGAAAAAAACGAGCTGATAAAATCGAATGGGAGAGGATAGGCGCACATGCTGCGGGGCAAGGGCTTGAGCACGGCACCCGGATGGGGTGCGTGGGGTACGGGTGCGACTGGGACACCTGTGCGTTTGACATGACGACAAGAAACGTCTGCTGCTCTTTTTTTTTCTCCCCTTTGAAAGTGGTCTAGCGCCGGAGTGGAGGGCGGGTGCGTCCATGCGCGCAGCCAAGGTTGCAGCGGGGCCCGGGGAGCGGGCGGTGGGGCCGGCAGAAGCGCGGCAGGGCGCCGAGGAGCATGGGAGCGGGCGAGTGACAGATGGGAGGAGCATGAGACGGTACCTGAAGGATAGAACGCGCAAAGGAGGCCGACGAAAGCAGCTCAGGAGTCTGAGACGCGGTTTCACAGCCACAAAACGAAAGTCAAAAGTTTGGTCTTTGATAGTTTGATTCGTTAATAAATCGTTCCGTCTGTGCTTATGCGACAAAGTGATCGAGAAATCAATTTGCAATCAATCAGCATTCTCTTCCCTCCTTCCCTTCCCGAGCCCCGTCAACTTGCTTGAGGCACTCGGGGAAGACTATGTTTGGAAGATCGTTAACGCCGGCTGCAGCAGGTGAGGAGAGAGAGAGGAGAGAGAGAGATTGAGAGAGAGGATTCCGTTTTCTGTCCCACACCTCGTCAGGGGTTTCCCGTTCTCTCAGCTCACTCACCCGTGTCGTCTGTCCTTGTGACGCTGGAGCTCTTTTGTTGTTGTTTGCTTTTTTTTTTTTTTTTTGAAGCATTCAGAAATGGTTCGTTTGGGCTTTTTTTTTTCACGTCTTCGTTTTGCGCTCTTGTCGTGTTCTCAGCTCACCCTTTACCATTGTTTCTCTGTGCAGCGGTTCGTTCTGCGCGATTCTTACACTCGGCCCCGAAAGCGCTTGCGGCTGTGCCCGCTAAGGAGCCCGAACAGGTTGAGGTTTTCGTCGACGGGCAAAGTGTCAAAGTTGCGCCTGGCTCGTCGATTTTACTGGTAAGCCCGCGGTTTTCGTCTGCGCTGTGTGTTGTCCCGATCTCTTTACTCCTATGGCGCGCTTCTGCTGTTGATTTCGAGCCAGGTTTTATGGGGTTTTAACGTCACTTTGAAAAAAAAAAACGCGTTTGCTCTCTTGGCACTCTCTTATGGCTCACATCTACTCATTCTCTCTCTCACTCTCACACTCTCTTTTTTCTAGGCATGCGAGAAGGTTGGCGTTGAGATACCTCGATTCTGCTACCACGAGCGCCTTGCCATTGCCGGCAACTGTCGCATGTGTCTGGTGGAGGTGGAGAAGTCGCCGAAGCCTGTGGCGTCGTGTGCGATGCCTGTGATGCCTGGCATGAAAATCAAGACCAACACGCCCATCGCAAAGAAGGCGCGTGAAGGTGTGATGGAGTTTCTCCTTGTAAACCATCCTCTTGACTGTCCCATTTGCGATCAGGTGCACAACTATTATCAAATGTAATATTATTAATAATGTTTCATTCTTCATTTGTTAGGCTGGCGAGTGTGATTTGCAGGATCAGTCGATGGGCTTTGGCAGCGATCGATCGCGCTTTGTGGACAACGTGTTCTCAGGCAAGCGTGCGGTGGAGGACAAGAACATTGGACCGCTGGTGAAGACGGTGATGACGCGCTGCATCCACTGCACGCGATGTGTGCGGTTTGGCGCGGACATTGCGGGCGTGGAGACGCTGGGCACGACGGGCCGTGGCTCAGACATGCAGGTATGTTAGAGAGTACGAGAGGGAGTAAGAGACGTGTGTGCCTTTGTGGTGTGTGTTGTGGTGTGTGTGTGTGTGTGTGTGTGTGTGTGTGTGTGTGTGCTTCGTGCGCGCGCTAGTATGTGCTCGTATGTGCATTGTACTTTTTGTGCTTAGTGTGAGCATATTGATATGTCTGATTGTTTTCTCTCTCTGTGACAGATTGGGACCTATGTTGAGAAAATGTTCAAGAGTGAGCTGTCGGGCAACATTGTCGACCTGTGTCCCGTCGGAGCTCTGACCAACAAGCCGTACGCGTTTACGGCGCGCCCATGGGAGCTGCGGACGACGGAGAGCATTGATGTGTTTGATGCGGTGGGCAGCAACATCCGAGTGAACACGCGTGCGGGTGAGGTCATGCGGGTCCTGCCGCGTATCAACGACCATGTCAACGAGGAGTGGCTTGCCGACAAGAGGTATGCACGCGTTCTCGTTCTGTTCTGTTTCTATTCTGTTCCCTTGCGTGTTTTTTTTTTGTTTGTTTTTTCTTTTGCATGTGGTCTGGACTGATTGTTGTTTTAGTCGATATGCAGTGGATGGACTGAAGCGACAGCGTCTGACGTCGCCAATGATGAAGGTGGACGGGCGGCTGCAGGGAGTGTCGTGGGAGACTGCACTGGAGGCGGTTGCGGCGCGGTTGAAGCAGACAGGCGCGGACAAGACGGCGCTAGTGGCGGGCGGGATGGCTGATGCAGAGGCACTGGTCGCGTACAAGGATCTGCTGGGCGGACGCAATGTGTTTATTGGAGACAATGTGCCGGCAACGGGTCGTGATGGCGAGGCGCGTGTGCGTGCGTCATACCTGTTCAACAGCCGCATTATTGGTGTCGAAGAGGCCGATGTCATTCTGTTGGTGGGCACCAACCCGCGCTACGAGGCACCGCTCGTCAACTCGCGCATCCGCAAGGCGTATGTGCAGACCGAGCCTCGCATTGGCGTTGTGGGCGACGTGGGCACGCTCAACTATGGTGCAGAGTCGCTCGGTACGACCGCGTCGGTGCTAAAGGATCTTGCGAGCGGCAAGGGCGCTTTTGCGGATGTGCTGAGCAAGGCCAAGCGACCCATGATCATTGTGGGCACGGCGGGACTGCAAGGCCGCGCGGATGCAGCTGCCGTCATGGCACTGGCACAGAAGATTGCACTGCGCTGCACGAGCGCCGACAAGGACTGGCAGCCGTTTAATGTGCTGCACTCACAGGCGAGCACAGTTGCGGCGCTCGACTTGGGCTATACCCCCGCTGCAGACACACACCTTGCCGCGATCAAGCCCAACCTGCTCTTTATGTATGGCGCCGATGATGAGCGTGTCTCTCGCGCCACTCTTCCCAAAGACTGTTTCGTCGTGTACCAGGTATCATCAAACAACGACAGTGGAGCAACGACAACTCCACAGACGTACTAATAATAATATAATATATTTTTTGTGTGCTTTATGTAGGGCCATCATGGTGACCACGGAGCACACATGGCGGATGTGATCCTTCCTGGTGCAGCCTATACGGAAAAGGATGGGACGTACGCCAACACGGAGGGCCGCAGTCAGACGACGCGTCGTGCGGTGACACCACCAGGCATGGCACGCGAGGACTGGAAGATTGTACGTGCACTGAGTGAGTTTGCGGACGCCCCACTGCCGTACGACACACTCGGCGAGGTGCGAAGCCGGCTGTTTAAAGCAGCACCGCACCTGGAGCACTATGAGTCGATTGTGAGCACGGGTGAGACGCTCCCGGCGCCTACGGTGCCCACAACGGCTGTGCTCAAGGAGCCCTTGAGGCCGCCCATGCGTGCTCTGCGTGACTACTACCGCACTGATCCCATCAGCCGTGCCTCCAAGGTTATGGCCGAGTGCGTTGAGAGTGTGGACGAGATGCCCGGCGAGGAGTGTTGAAAGAAGAAGGAGAGAGAAAAGGAGAGTGAACAATCTGTGTGGGTGAGAGAGGGACAATTTTTCGAGAGAATGAAAAAGAAAACAAACGAAATTTAACCAGAGATTGTTATTTTCTACCTCTTCTTCTTCTTCTTCTTCACAACCTCCTTCGTCACTATTGGTTCTAGGATTGAATTAATGGTTCTTCTTTTGTAATTTTCATCTTCTTCGTCAGATAATCAGTCTGTCCTCGCTCCGGCGCTTTCTCTCGGGTCTCGAGTCTCGACGCTCGTGCGAATGAGTCGTGTACTGAGTAGCGTCGAAAGTGGTTCTGAGTTGTTTGTCTTGTCGCTTTTCGTTTGTCATTCAGAAATGAGTAGAAAAAAGAATAACTCCTTCACACATTGGACTGAGTCCATTCCCCAGTTAGGGAGTCACCCAGATAGTCCGTTGCCAACAACTTGCCGTTTATTTGCCAATAGGCCAGTACTTTCCAGTCATCAAATATCAATGAATATTCAGAAGAAGAGAATCTGATTGGTTGAAGATTGAATTTTTTTTCTTCTGATTATTTTCGCACCTTTTCCGAGATATTCACGACAGAGTCTCTCGTCCGATCTCAGCCAATCCTATTCATTCTTTCTCTTTTTTTTTATAACCCTGAAGCAAGGTTGACCAGAGTGGAACATGGACGGCACAGCCATGGATACGGGGCCCGAAGCGGGGCTGCCCCGGCGGACTGAGGTGGCGCGCGATCAAGACGCCGCCTGCTACCTCGACGAGGACGCCATCTCGCAGATGCTTATCGATGAGCGACTCTACATGGTACGATCTACTAGTTTTCCGCTCTTGCGGCCCGCCGGATTGCCATGTCTTGCCGCGTTGGCGCTTGGAGAAAAAAAAAAAAAGACCCATTCCCATGATGTTGTGTCTCACGCGCCATTGGGTGTGTTTCAGGCGGATTCCCAGTACCTGGCTACTGTTCAGGGTAACACCATCCGTCCATGGATGCGACAGGAGCTTTGCGAATGGATTTTGGAGGTACGAGCGTTTTTTTTTCGGTCGCGCATGTTTTGGCATGTTGCTTTTTGCTTTGCCAAGTTCGCCATGAGCATTTTCGCCGGGTCCCGTCCCCTATCGTTTGCAGCAAGTGCTTGCAGTCTGTGGTCTGTGTCGTGTGGTTCTGCGTCGCGTGCGATTCGTCGCCTAGCGGCTCCCCTGACCGCTTTTGTCGCGAGCTGTCAACATCAGACGATTTTTTTTTTTGCAAGTTTTCGCTGGCATGGTCGTTGTAGACGCCATCGGCTGAAACATTTTGCTGGAGTAGCACCGTGTTGCTTTCACGGGCCCATACATAGCGGATTCTGCGCCGTAGCGGGTGTCGTCGGGCCGCGTGCCTCACATAAAAAAAAAGGTTTTTTTTTTTGCTGGAGGATTGCTCATCGCTCCGCCGTGCTCTTCTTGCGATATTCTCTGCATGGGGCCATTTTGGCGATTGCATCGCTGGTGGTGGTGCGAGAAGGGCTCGTCGGCGCGTCCAACGGAGCTGGATCCCTCGTTTCTTCGGCCGACTGCCGCAATATCACTGCAGCGTACACGGCCCATTGTGGCCCCGGTTTCCTCGGACACCACTAGAAATACGCCGGCGCACCCCTGGCCTCCAGGAGTTTTCGGTTTGCGTGCGAATCCGCCGGTGGTGGTGTCTGTTCCACTGCAATGTGTGAAAAAAAACACCATCGTTCTGCCGCTGTCGATTCCATCTTGTGACCCCTGCGATCTGCGCCTCGTGTCTACTTGCGCTTTACTCTACCCCTCCCCTTGAGATTCTCTCCGGGATTTCGTCGCGATCAGTCGCTTTGGCCTCTGAAAAAGAAAAAAAAAGAAAACACACCACCAAAAAAAAACGAGTCTCTCTGTTGTTTGATACCCCTCGGGCTGTGTCACTCGCGCACATGACGCTGGACGGTGTTTTTTATGCGTCCCTATCTTGCTTGGCCCTTCACCGCACTTTATTTCCATTGCCCAATGACTGGTCTTCTTTGTTTACTTTGTGTTTTGTCGTTTTTTTTATCATCTTTTTTTTTTTGTTGATTTTTTTTTTTTCGTTTGTAGGTGGCTGATTTGTACCGGGTGAGCACGGATATATATGGGTTGGCAGTGAACCTGGTGGATCGATGTTTGTCGCGCTTTCCTCTGGAAACGCGTCATCTCCAACTGTTGGGCGCAATGTGCCTGCAAGTCGCGTGCAAGCTGAAGGAATCCACTGCTCTGAGTGTAAGCATTGCTTACTACCTGTGCACCATCTTTCCATCGCTTGTTTCCTTACTCTTTTTTGTTTTTTTTTGTTGTTTTTTTTGTATTTCTTTGCTTGGTAGACGGCGGAATTGATCGCGTTCTCAGACAATGCGTTTACATTTGAGCAAGCGCGTATTATGGAACACACAGTGCTAGAGCGTCTGGACTGGAGACTGTCGGCCGTGACGCCACACGACTGGCTCGAAGTGTTGTTGTGCCGCAGTCAGTTTTCGCCCGAGGTGTCTCATGCGCTGCGCCACGACGCACGTCACTTTATTGACATGGCACTCACACGCTATGTGTCGTTGGGGTTCAGTCCATCGCTCATTGCCAGTGCTGCACTGCTCAATGCGGCCGACTATGCAGCGCCTGCCTTGCCTCTCACACTCATTGGTCGTCTGCCCGCGGTCATTGTCCATCTGTTGCGTCTCCATAACGACCGTCGTCTGTTCAAGTGCACACGCATGCTCAGACGCATTATTGTCGCACTCACACAGCAACAGCAACAACAACCAGAGAGCGAAGATGAAGACAACGCAGATGACGGCAACGACGACGACAACCACAACCGTCACCGCCAACGCAACAATAGCGAGGGCGGGGAGGAGGAAGGCGGCAACGACAGCGGCAGCCATGTTAACAACGGCAACAGCAATCCAGGTAGCGCCACGCAGCAACCTCCACCACCGCCTCCGCCCCAGCGTCTTCCGCACGCCTCTGTGTCGCAGAGTGAGCTGTCCACCCCCGAGTCCTCTCGCGCCAGTTCCTCCCATGACAACAGTGCCAGTCCTCTCTTCTTCGCTCCCATTCCCCTCTCCCATGAAACTGCCTATCACGCCTCTCTTGCCATGTAATTCTGTAACACTATATACAACACAGGAATGTTTGTTGTTTTTCTTTTTTTCTTTTTTTTTTTCTTTTTTTTTTCTATTTCTGTTGGATGAGACGGAATTTCAATCGGAGTGGAAATCCTCATCGCCAATGAAGTCGGCGTCGCTATCGTCGGCGCCCGTCACGATGCGGTCCATGTCGTCGGCATCAAACACGGGCGGGGGCGGGGCGGCAAAGGCAGGTGCAGGCGGAATGGGGGCGGCCGAGGGCGGCAGGGGCGGCGGCGGCCGAGCAAGCAGAGGCGAGGTGGCGAGCGGTGGAGGCGGTGGAAGGCGCAGGTCAAGGATGGCCACCTCGTCTCGCGTCATAATGTGGATTTTAAAAGGCGATCCTGGAACTATGTTGTCGTTGACCGAGATCGACACAGTATATTCTCCTAAATCATACACAAACGCAAAAAGACGCAATAATAATTGATAATAATTAAAATAATAATAAACGATTTCTTCTCCTTCAATAATCGTACCTGCTGTCATGGGTAAGTATTCTGTCTCCCATACGCCCAGATCTGTTTCGGCGATGGTCACCTACAAAGAAAACAACGTAATAAGAGAGAGATAGAAAATGCTCTGTATAAAAAAAACACAATAATAATAATAATAATTATTATTATTATTATTATTATTATAATTATCAAAAATTTACCACTGGTTTTAACCCTTTGCACTGAACTGTCACTGAACACGAGCCACCAATGCTCGGCTCCTACAAATCCAATATAAAAACAATGACAAAGGCGTCGTTCGTGTCAGCGTCGCATTACCTGTCGGACGGAGAAACGGGCTAGCTCGCCAGTGCGCCCTTGGATGAGACCGTTTCCTTGGAGATAGATAGTACAATCGGGGAGGATGCGAGGATAGGGTTTTCCGTGAGGATAGGACTCGGCCGGGGGCTTGGGTGTCTTCTTCTTCTTTGCCTTGAGCGAGTACATAGGGCGCTGCGGTTCCAAGTCGGTTTCGTCGAATTCCTCGAGGAAGCGACCGCTCGTGTTCGTTTCCGCGTCCACACCAACTCCCGTGCTTGTACCAATGCCCGCTGTGGCAGTCTTCTTTGGAAGGGTGTCTCCCTCGAGAACTTGGGCGTGCGTCGACAGGTCCGCATTGTCCTAAAAACATCCAATTACATGAGAAAAGCCAGTGGAATTGTTTGAGGTTTCGTACGTTCGGTCTGCGATACCGCAGGGTTCCTTGGTCGAACGGAGCTGCATCGGAGAGGCCACCGTCGTCTGTGGTGTCGTCAGCGACAAAGGAAGTGCGACGATGTGGAGGGTGTGCGCGTAGAGCAGGCTGTGACTGACTGGTCGGCAGCATGTTGAGGAGCTCGGCGATGGTGTCGTTAGTCGAGTGGACGGTCTTGACGACGTGTGTGCTGCCAGGTGTGGGCACAAGCACTTCGGATGTTCTAACGTTTGCGTGGTAGGCTGAGTACATGGAGGAGTGTCGTGTGGGTGGGCCCTGCATGCTTGTGGTTCGGGTGTTGCAGGACACGCGCGAGTCCCACTTGTGAATGAGCGTTTCGAGTCTCTCGCAGTCGTTGTCTGTCTCCCACTTTGTTGAGCTGGTACGCCGCGCACGGCGGCAGATGTAGATAAAGTACAGCGTAATGGCTACAATGACGACACCGACGGCCATAAAGGTCCAGCCTACTTTGTTCTTGTCGTCCCAAAACGACATGGTGCCAACAGGTGAACTTTCTACAATTGAGAGGGCACTTTTTGAGTCGTGACAAGAAGAGCGTGAAGCGGGCACGTGTATGGTTGGCCGAGGAGGGGAGAGGAGAGTCAATGCCGTGTCCAAGGGGGAGGGAGAGGGCGAGAGAGGGGCCGGGTGGGAGGAGGAGGAGAGAGAGAGAGAGAAGGAAATGGCTGTGCAGTGCATCTTATGTTTGCAGAGCACAGCTCGAACAGGCTGGGCGAGAGATGGCGCGTTGCGAGACGCAGGAGAAGACCAAGGACGGTCTGCTGGGCGGGGGCACGGGTGGCATGAGGGAAGCAAGCGGTCGTATTTTGACATCGAATGCGAAGAGGAATTTGTTTTTTTTTTGCAACGTCACAAAGACTGTTTTAAGTGAGCGAAACTTACTTGAATGGCAGTTAAGTGGCCGTTGGTGTTGAGGGCCGACTCACTGCTGAGTGACTAAGGCTGGCCAAGACTACAGTTGGACTACTTGGGGCTTAGTAGTCTGAAGTCTCTTAAAAATTGAAATAAATGAAAATATTAATGAGTGAATATCTTTAATTAATTACCAATTTTCCCCAGTCAGTTTCTTTTTCTTCGCTTGTTCGTCTCTCAAATCTCAATACGCTTGCAAAGTATGCGACCTTGACGTCTCCAAGTTTCTTCCCGCCGTCCAACACAAGCCCCAAGACGCTTTCGCTGAAAGAGGACGATCACAGATTCCAGTCACACTTATGTTTCAAAATTCTTATGAATAAGTGGCGACAATTAACCTAATAAACCAAATCTTTTCCGTTATTCACAGCGTTCCTTTTCTTCTAATATACTAAATTATACTTATAGAAAAAAAGATGCAGCGCACCTCCATGCTACTCATGATACAGTGCAATCGCCATCCTTTGCGGCAATCAATAGTATAATTTTGATGTAGAACCGGCAAGTGTCTCTTGCACTTCATAGGCCATAGAAATGCCATTACTGCCAGCAGTTCAACAATATATAAATCCGACGGGACGGGTGGTAAAGTATTGAAAGTAATAGTAAAAATAATAATCATGGTTTGATTGATTTTCTTCTATTCAATATGACAAAAGCAGTTGACATCCATATCAAATCTCTACATTCGTCGGTCTGCAAGACGTCCGCTTGGTTCGGCGCAAGCGGCGCAAGCGGGGTTCAGCGCTGTGTGTTGGCGAGTGAGTGAGGGTGAGAGTTGGATTCAAACCAGTCTTAAATAGGCCAATAAGGCCATAGCGATAACGACTTAAGGAGTAGCTGAGCACGACAAAGAGGTCGCAAAGAAGGTGAAGAAGATTGCCGATTAAATAGTTATCAGTTGTGACAGTTGATCTCGTGAAATCTGATTTATCTGAACAGATACTGAAATAACTGATTACTGAACACACTTTTGTCAACGAACAGGGTCAAGATGGCGTCACTGTTGCAGGATGGAATTGACTGGTACAAGGATGCCATGACGAAGGGAGGTAACGAACGACGGAAGGAACGAACAAACGAAGGTCGTTGATGACTTTGCTGCTGTGCTGTGCGGGGGCACACGCCGAACCCTCGACCGTGCAGGCGGGGGTGCTCGCTGCAGCATATCCAAGGGCGCATTCTAACAGACGCGACTTGTCTCACTCTCTCACTTACTCACTCACTCTCTCTCTCTCTCGCGCGCGCCCTCCGCCAGATCCCCGTGTCGCCGACTGGTTCCTCATGCAGGAGTTCTACGTCACGTTTCTCATCTCCATCGGCTACTACCTGAGCATCCCTCTCGGCATGTGGATTATGAAGGGTAACCACCACTCATGGCCAACCCGATCACCTGAAATGATTTTTTTTTGGGGGTGTTGGGGATGTCCGTTTTTTGCTCACTGCTCTCCTCGTCTCGCCTCCCGCCCAGATCGCGCTCCACTTCACGTCAAGCCCCTGGCCGCCATCTACAACCTGGCCATGGTGTTTTTGTCGGCTTACATGTTCTACGAGGTGAGCAGTGGTGAAAGAACGTGAATTTGTCACTTTGATGCCGCACGTGAAAATGACTATGCCGCCGCATTGCTGGCCACGGTCGCCGGGCGGGCCCACTATCACTGCAAAGCTGCTTAATCAAGCGCAACATGGCGGCTGTAGGCCTCGCCACGTCGCTTGATCGGTGTGTCGGGATTTGCGATCAATCTCAAGATCGCACACACACATTTCATTGTACATTATGATATAATTGTTATTATGACAAGTGCAATCGACCAACTCGCGTGGCACCTCACCCAGCCAAACCCACACCGCGCTCATCAAAAACAAACGGTGTGCTCTTCCTCTCTTTAAAAACTTTTTGTTTTGTTTCGTCCTTCTTTGTGTGCAGATGTGGATTCCGACGTTTGCTCTTGGCTGTCGATTCGAATCCATGTGCTGCCCCGTCGACTACTCAGACAATCCATATGCCATTCGCGTAGGGCAAAAAATGACTTGACAAGAAAATCAACTCATCTTATTATTGTGTGTGTGAACGTGTCTGAATGATGTGTGTGTTTTAGGCGGCCAAAGCAGTTTGGTGGTACTATTTCTCTAAAGCCATTGAGTTTCTGGACACGTGGTTTATGATTGCGGGAAAGAAGTTCAACCAAGTCACGTTTCTCCACTGTTACCACCACGGTACAATCGCATAAGACACATATTAGATGTTATGTGGTATTTGTGTTGTGCTTAGGAGTTGGTTTGTAGTTATTGTGCGTGTTTCATGCGTTACGTGTGTTGTGTAGTGTATGTGTTTATATGTTGGTGTTGTGTGATATGTGATCAGCATGCGGCATCATATGTGATAGAGCTAGAGAGTGACTGATGATTTGGGTCTTTTTCGAGTGATGTTGATTGACGTGCGTGTGTGGTAGGGACGATGTTGTCCATTTGGTGGATTGGGGCAAAGTATGTTGGCGGAGGAAACAGTGTTGTGCCCGCCGGAACCAACTGTTTTGTGTAAGAGATCAAACAAATGGAAAAGACACTCACGCAAAATATGACTGATTTTTTGTGTTGTGGTGCCTGTCTCTTAGTCATGTCGTGATGTATCTGTACTACTTCCTGTCTGCCATTGGAGTGAGAGTCTGGTGGAAGAAATACGTCACTCAACTACAATTGGTACGAACGCACAGCACAAGCCCGTTGCTTTGAATCCTAGCCCTAGCCCTAATATCATAACCCAAACATGCCAACATGATCTCAACCCCAAACGAGCTTCTCACACCCACACCCACGTACGCACACACACTCTCTTCCCCTGCACAGGCTCAGTTCTTTATCATGCTTGGATTTGCCGTGACGGGCTTTGTCATCGACTGTGACTACCCCCGCTGGATGGCGTACGCCCTTGCCGCCTACATGCTCTCCCTCATCGTCCTCTTCATGAACTTCTACCGCCATGCCTACAACAAGAGCCAGGAAGAGAAGAAGAAGAAGAAGGCGCAGTAAACTTCTTTGTTCATTTCATTTCAATTACTTCTTAAAACTCTTTTTAACGGCACTTTTATTAAAGCTGGCTCCAGTGATCCTGATAATAATAATAATAATAATAATAATAATACTTCAGCCAACCTGTCTCCGCTCCCTCTGACCCTCTCGACGCTTCCGTAGCTTAAAAAGTGGATCTGACCTGTTTGCGTTATCGCTTTTTTGTTTGTGATTGATAAGTTGTTACTTTTATTGATAAAAAGGTCTATTTCTCTTTTCTATGTGTTTATGGGTGCTCCATCTTCTTGGGGCTAGCCTATAGCGAAAGTATTGTGTTACTTTCATTGCATTATTTTTCATCTCCTGGCTAGGAGTAAATTTTTCCTTTCATTAACTTATTTTTTTTTCTTCTCTCCTTCTTCTCTCTTGCACCAGTCGCCACCAGATCTTTATCAGATTTCGTACGACTGCTGTGAGTGCTTTGAGTGCTGACACGGGAGAAACTCGCCGCTTAAGCAAACCTCTGCTGGACCTTGATCATGCGAGTGCGTGAGGGAGTGGCGCCAAGTAGTGAACGGGCCCAACAGCGCAAAATTTGAGCCAGACAGGGCTTGCGGCTGCGGAGAATTCGAGCAGTCGACGGCGAGCTGGGTTGCGACAGGAGCATGCGAGAAGGCGTGCCACTGGCCTGTCTGTGGGTGCTGGAAGCGCGAAGCGAGGCCAGTGTGCTGGAGCATCAGGCGTGCGCCAGAGACACATGTGCCACTGCTGCTGTTGACAAAGCGGGCGCGGGCGTGGGTGACGCGCACATCGCAGCGATCACTGAGAAACTCTTGCAGCTGCGGCGATAGCGGATCAAGCACTGTCATCGTAGACGTGGCATTTGCTGCGATCATGAAACAGAGTCCCGGGTCGACGAACCGCTGTGGGTATCGGCCCTGTGCGTTCAAGCTTTTTGTGTTCGCCAAAATAATGCCACGATGGGCATTGGCGAGGTGAGCGACCGAGGTGAGCACGACGCGTGGGAGTTCCATTGGTGACACTAGCGACTGGTAACTGAGCGCACGTGCCTCTTTGTAGATGGCCCACGCGAGCTCGCGTTTCCAAAATGCCGTCACATGAGCAAGGAACGCCTGACGATTTTGCAGAGGCACATTCATCGCGCTCTGCTTGCGATCCCACACCTCCAATTCCTGGTCCTCCAACACCAACTTCCGGTTCACATGCTCCTGACGTGTCTCCGCGAGCGAACGCTGCACATGCCGCGCCTGCTGCAATGCCCCATACAGAGCAGCCAGGCGCTTCTGCTGCGCCTCCACCGCCTTCACCGCCACCTTCAGGGGACCCTGCGCAATACCACTCGACACCGATTGTCGTCCTCCAATGCCCCACTTCTGCAGTTGATTGTCCATTGCAGATATTACCTTCTGCGTCTGCTTCGACGTCATAACCTTCTTCGGCAGCATCATCAGTCGCTCGAAATCTATCGACACATCGCCGCTCTTCAGCGCCGCGACTATCACATCATGAGTATTTTCCGATGCAAGTCCCTCGATCCGCTCAATTGTTTGCGCCACATCCTGGCGCGTTGCCACCACCGCATCTGCAAAGCTGTGTGCTGTGGCTAAGATCCCCGCATCGGCGCTTTTCAGCAGCCGAATCGGCTCAGCAAAGTTTGCAGGCAGTGATGCAATTCTGAGTCCAATACGTGCAAGGTCCATGCCACCCTTGAGTACCACATTCGCAATAAACCGGAGGCCGATGCGTCTCCTTTTCGATGAGGCTCGTGCTGCCTCATTGCGCACGTCATCTTCCGCCCGCTGTGCCGCTGTCACGAGCTCAACCAACGCCTGCTTCCCGCGCTGCCATTCCAAAAGCAATCCGTCAATGCGTTGTTCAGCGCTCTTCATTGCAACGTCCAAATGCCCGATCTCGCTGTTCAGATTGGTACGCGCTCGATCAATGGCCACCTCAGCCACCTTGGCTGTTGTGAGTCGTGTGGCCAAATCCGCCGTCTCGTCCCTCACAACCTGCAGTGCCTTCTCAAGTTCTGCGGCAAACTGGAGCTGCGGCTCAATTGCGTCGTGCAGCTGCTGCAACGACAGACGCTCGACGTACGTGAACGCGTCACCAAACACATCGCAATCAAGACTGAGTCGCGCAAGGTAAAGCATTGTCGCATTGCGCACGTGCTTTGCCCACTCGGGCCGCGATCGTCCACCGCCGAGGTCGAGCACATGTAGCAGGTTCGTCAGCACGTGCGCCGCATTATCCAATCGATGTGCCAGAAACTCGCCGACTCCCACATTCAGCATGGCTCGCGCGTACTCAGGCCCGAGCGCCAATACAAGTTCACCCACGGGCGCGGTTGAATATGTTCCACTCTTACATACATGTGTGGCGCAGTTCTTGTTGCTACCACTAGCGCCTTGCGGTCCGTTTTTACCCTCAGGCTCTGTCCAACGCTGTACAGTGCACCGACGACGTCCTGTCCAGCGGCGGCGCCTCGGGCATTCCGATTCACGTGGGCGTCCAGTTCCTCCAGTTCCACCATGCCCACCTGAACCTTCATTGCCGCGGTTGCCAGGGCTTCCACAATCCATTGTCACCTTCAGAGCGTTTTCAGATTTGGCATGATCGCAGCGCAGTGACACCTTTCCACCTCTGCCACCACGTCCACCACAGCCGCCACTGCCACCGGTACCGCCCGCCAAACCGGGTTCCCCGGTCTCATTGGCTCCATCACGCCCAGTGCCGCCACGGCCGCCTTTCTGCCCATCGCTTCCATAGCCGCCACGAGCAAATACCTCCAGCGAGCTGGCACCCTCAACATCAAACTGCTCCGCTCGCAAGCTCACACTACCAGAATCTAGTCCCGCGTCGCCATCCTTGCCTGCACTCCCCGTCAGACCAATCTCTGTCGCGTCCGTCGCTGGTCCACTCCACGACACAACTGCCGTCTTTCCGTCCACGTTGATGGTCACGTTCGTTCCAGCGCGCAGAACCCGACAGGAGATATCGACGGATTGTCCTGGCAAATGCAGCAAAGTGTTCTCTTGTATCGTCACCGTGTCCGCGACAACGTGCAAGCCCTTCGCCGGGTTCACCATAGCCGGGGAGAGGTTTACGTCAATTCCAATTATGCGCGTTGTTGTCTCGTTGCTACTCAGCACAAACTCTGGGGTAGTGTCAGTCGGGGACATTTCGTCTGAGCTCTTCACGTCCTCCTTCAGGTCGTCCTCCATGCGTCGAAAGAAAGCCGCTCTCATTGCCACGAGCGCACGGTGGCAAGCCTCCTGGACCTGTGCCACGGCATCCACATACATCTGATTGGTGGTGGGCACCTGCGTTGCCTCCATTAGACTGACTGCATCACGGCACTTCTCACCATGTGCCAGAATGAGGCTACCAAGGGCGTCTGGGAGAGTATATGTGTCCTGCCACACCTGCATACCACTCGTAGCCTTGTCTTTGGCAGCGACGATTGCTGCTGCGTACACCGGTTGCCAGTCGAACATGCGTCCACCGTTGACGCCGGTCACTACTGACCGCACCAAAGTCGCCCACTCATCCGGTGTAATCGCACGTCCGGATCCGCCGTTCAACTTGATATTCTTTATACGTCGGAAAAGACCCGACGTGAAGCGAGCAACGGCATGCGGATAGCCGCCAGGGATCTTGTTCAAGTCGTCAAGGGACACAGGCATGCTGCCGTTGACAAGCTTGCGGAAATACCCACGGTGAGCAGGAGCAACAGTGGGCAAAACACGCAGCGTTGTGTGGGGAAACATCATGCGAAATGATGGTGACGGCTCGTTGCCAGGATACGCAAAGAATGTTTCGAGGTACTCGTTGCACTCAAACTCTGTCGTGTTGCATGCACCACCAGTCAGCAATTCCTCGCCATCGCGAAGGAGAAACTCGATGTGTGGCTCGTGACCAAGGAAACGCCTTGCGTCCTCTTCCGCATGGGTCTGCTGCAATGCGTGCTGCACCGCGCGCTCAAGATGCTCCATCTCGATTTGCGACATTACTCCCCCTCGCACAATGAAAACTGTGTGCGAGGAGAGCGCAAGCACCGCCGCAGACATGCGATTGAGAAACTTTTCTGGACCTTGGCCGAATCCCTGAGTGTCGTAGGAGACAACAACTCCAGGTTCGCCATCAATACATGTACGATTCAAAACCATGGCAGCCACGCCCAAGGTGTGCGTAACGCCGCCGCCGGCTGTTTTCACCGGCGGCACAATAGCTGTGCCATTCGGTTCCAGGTTCAACAGGAGCCCCATAAGAATGGTGCTTTTTCCTGCCTTCGTGTGCGCCAATTGGGCGTTGGCGGAGATTGGTCCCGGCGAGGCTCCGTCGATGTGCATCGAGTCGGCAAACGAACTAATTGTGGTCTCATTGAGAACGAGCATGTTCTCCGAATCACTCGACATAAGAGTCGTCATCGGGTGCAGAACAAGCTTACACTCAGAAGCAGTTAACCCCTTGGCACCAACGATGCCGTAAACCAGCGATGCAATGAGCATCAGCAGCACTCTGCATGAAAAATTCATAAAAGCGACGAAGAAATTAATTTAGCCAAAAAGCGCGCACTCGATCTTGCCAGACAGAGCAGTATGTTAGTCGTTACCTGTTGCGATGCGGCGTGACCAGGTTTATCATGGTGAGTTGGAGCCACCGGAGTGAGTGAAGTGATGAAGTGTATGAATTTGAATGAATGATTTTCGAGTCGGGAGTCGTGACATGAAATTAAAGTTCACTTTTGAAGGACGTAAAAAATCTTCAAAAAATCCTGTCGGAATAAATCACCGAATTTCTCGTGTGGTTCTCGCCTCCAGCTCCCAGCACAACGTGGAAATTTTTATGTTTGCCTTTGTGTGCAGGTTCAGGTAGACTGAGGCAGCGGGAGGGAAGTTCGTGCACTGCAAGGGCGTGTTTTGGAAGCGGGTGGTTGAACGTGGAAGTTTGGAAACGGGTGATTGAACGAGGGTTGAACTCATATACTGAAGCGCTTGAGTGTTAGGAAATAGGAGCTGAGTTGTGCACGCCACGAGCGACGAGGCTGGCGGTGAAACGGGAAACCCCACGGTAAGAGACTAAGAGTTGAAATGTTACAGTTGCAGTAGTCAAACAGTCGAGGAATTTTTTCTGTCGAAACTCACTCGAAAGTGTCCAGTCAACTATTTTCTTTCTCCTCTCCAACCGCCCAACTCCTCTTCTATCCTCTCTAAACCAGTAAGTCTTCTACGTAGCTATAGAGCATCTCTTCCAAGTGTCTTTGTTCCACTTTGACCCTCCTCCGAACTTTCTCCGCAACTACAACAGGGGGGCAATGTGAAGCTTTAAACTCTATGAGAAAAGAGCCTAAATTGGCTGACGATTGGAATTTTATGCTGGTATTCCAGGCGGCATCGGATAACTACAGAAGCACAGCTACTCACCGTAAACACCGGATATTGAGGATAAATACAAGCTTCTTCGTTCTTTCACTTTCACTTTCACACTTTATACAAATGTCTGCTTGAGTTGAGCCATGAAACTGTCGTTGGGCTGTGCCAGGGGGCGTTTGGCTTGGATGTGTGCAAGGGCGGCATCGACGGTGGGGCTGTGGCCGGAGTGGACGAGGAAGGCGACGAGGACGGTCGTGCTGCGCGACCGCCCCTGCGCGCAGTGCACAAGCACACGGGCTGGCGGCGACTGTGCGCGCAGTCGCGCAAGGTGCTCGACGCCTTCGTGGACAAAGGCGTCGATCCTTTGCTCGTGGCTGTCGTCTGCGTCCACCACAATGTGCTGATTGTCCGCAATGATCTTCTGCTCAATTACTTTCGCCATTCCCGAACCAAACTTGGGCAGGAACTTCTCGAGAGTGCGCGCCACCGTCACCACTGCGGATATGTTGTTGTCGTGCAGAAAGCGGCCGTTGATGGCAGCTGCAGGATGCGGCAAAGAGACATGGGACACACTTGGTCAACACTGCAACACAACTGAACTTGTCACCTTTGAAGCCACCCAGAAAAAGGCCCGGTATGATCTCCTATGTTGTGTGCAGGTGGTCAGGGAGTCTCTCTTCTACCATCCCCTGCGTAACCTGTGCCACGCCGTCGTCTTGGGAGGTGAGGGCAGCGAGTGCATCGGCGTCGCTCACCGCCGAATGGTGCAGCCACGGACGCATGCAGTGTGCGCACGAATGGCGCTTGAACGCATTGGGAGAGAATCCAGGACACCCCTCGGGGTTGCTGCTGGCCAGCGTATACTGCATGTACAAGTAAATCTGAAGTGAAACTAAAACTTATGTATTCAATCTTTGGCCACATTTTGCACAAGATCGACTGCACGGGCCTGGCGAAGTGGAAAACAACTGGTGCGGGGAACACGAGAGGGACTCAAGGAGGGTGCTGCGGTGCAGGGACTGCTGTAGCTCAACGTGGCCCGTCGCACATCGCACCTTGTCCACCTGCGCCTCGAGCGCCCGCACCCGCGCCACCCACGACGCAGTGCTGCGCTGCAGACGCCGCTTGAGCCCCATATAGCGCTCTTTCCAGTCCAGCGAGGACGCTGATGCTGACAATACCGCCCCTTCTTCTTCGTTGTTGTGCTGCGCCTCCTGGCTCTCCTTGTGCTGTCGCTCGAGCACCACACAGCGCTCTCTCAACTGCTCACACTCGCGAATGGCTCTCGACGAGACCTCCTGCTCCTCTTCAATGCGTCTGCGCAGCACACCCACAGTCCCCTCACAGACCTTCACCCGCTCCGCACACTCTCTCGTCAGTCGCTCGTTGCTCTCTCTCTGCTTCCGCTCACTCTCAACACGCTCCAGCGCACTGCTCCTCAACTCCCGTACCACTCGATCACGCGCCGTCTCCGCTGCCTCTCGCGCACGTCCCTCCTCCACCAGCTGCGCCTGAGACTCTCTCAGCTTCACATGAAACTCCGCAATCTGCGACACACTACTGCTCTCCTCGGCACTCACTCGATCCGTCAGTGCCGCCAGACGCACCGCCATCCGCCGCGCATCCTCGCGCAACACATTGCGCTCGCTCTGGTACCGCTTGAGCCGCGTCTGGGCCGTCTCCGTGTGCACTCGCAGTGCCTCGCGCAGCTCGTCCACAGTGCGCGCCTGACTCTCCCCATTCGCCTCTGCCTGCTTCACCTGCTCCTCGTATGCCGCGCGCGCCGCTTCCCACTCGGCTCGCTCTCTCTGTCGCTCGGTGTCGTATTCCAGTCGTAGTGTTGTAATCTGTTCCTTGTACTGTCGCACCTCAGAGCGATGTTCCGTTCGCGCAATGCTCTGTGTGTGCAGCTCACTCGCCAATTGCTCATCAGCCTCGCGCACACGCACACGCAGACGCTCAATCTCTCCTGTAAGCGTGCGCACCGTCGCTGCCTTGGCCTCGGCCGTGTCCGTTGCCTCCTCCGCACACTCTTCTGCCGAGCGCACTCTCCCTTCCAGTTCCTGAATGCGTCGAAGCAGTCGCTCGCGCTGCGACAGGGCTTGCGTGCATTCTGCCTCCAGCCGCTCGGTCGCCTGTGTTGTCGCCGCACGCTGACTCTTGAGGGCTTCCTCCAGCTCGCGCACGCGCTGGTCGTAGGCACTCTCCATCTCAGCAATCACCGCAACCAACTGCTCGTTCTCGCGACTCAGATCGTCCACGTCGGAGCGCAGTCGCGACACATGAGCCTACACAGAACAACACAAACACAGGCGCAGTCGTCGTCAGCAGCAAAGAGCGCACAGAGTGCGTCAGAAGCGAGACACCTTTGAGCCGGCGCTGGTCGCCTCGCTCGCTGCGTCCAGCTGCGCTTCAGCCAGGCGCATAGGCTTCTCCACGAGCAGCGACAGTCTCTCCGTGAATCGCGCCGAGTCGGCCGTGGCAAGGGCGCGCGATGCCGGCGACAGGATGGACGGCGCAGCCAGGCCCGGCGTGCGCAGCCCCCCTGGTGTGTGTGCTCCGTTGCCAGCCAGGCCCGGCGTGCGCAGTCTCCCTGGTGTGTGTGCTCCGTTGTCAAGGGTCGAAAAAAACGTTTTCCCCGACACATTCTCCGGCGTTCGCGCCTCCATATGTACAGCCTCATCAAGGCGTTTTGGTGAGAGCCGAACACTCATTCAATAATCAATCGTTTCAGTAAGAAAAAATGATACTTTGCGAATTTTCAATCATGAACAAAAGTTCATTAACAATTTTGCCAACAATCAAACTAAATAATTAATAATATTATTATAAATTTTTTTGCTGCCGCTGTAGGATTCCATGGCAAACTTAGCGCTATCAATTGAAAAGGCCACGACGCCGGGCGAGCCGGACTGGGCCATCATTCTGGACTTGTGTGACGGCATCAACGAAAACCTCGTCAGGTACGCTCCCCTGCGCCCCCTGCGGCCCGAATAGCCTTGCCATAGCACTATCCTGTTGTTGTGTGTGGCTGTTGGCGTCTGTCACAATCGTGACGAACATTTGTTGCGTTTTTTTTTGCCTTTTCTTTTCGTTTTTCCATTTCGTGAGTTCAATAAAAATTTCCCGTTGAATGGAGACTGTTCCCGTTGCTGTGGGGGAGCAGCCAGGAGATCACACCACTCACACGCGCGCTCTGATGCAGTCCGCGCGACGTCTTGCAGCAGCTAGAGGCGAAAATCAAAGGGAGCAGCACAGGAGTGGCGCTGCAGGCACTGGCGGTGCTGGAGGCCTGTGCGAACAACTGCACGCCGCCCTTCCACCGCGCCCTTGCCGAGCAGCGCTTTCTCGACTCCCTTGCTGTCACTCTCGAACCGCGCGTATGAGGAAGAAAAAAAAACAATCACAAACACAACAAGACGCACTAAACTCACTCATTCATTCTTAGTCGTGTGCCGACCCAAAAGTGTGCGAGAAGCTCAAGGATCTGTTGCAATCGTGGGCAATGGAGTTTGGCCAAAAGGGCGGACAGCTGGGCTACCTCCAGACGATGTATCTCTCGCTCAAGGGCAGCGGTCACGAATTCCCGCCCATGCGACAGCAGCAGCAGAAGCAGCAGCGAAGTCAGCCACGGCAGGAACAGGAACAGCAACAGCGCACGGCCGCCCCGGCGGAGCTGCTTGCCGCTGCGGGCGACGATGCCGAAATGCGACTTGCCATCCAGCTGTCGTTACAAGAAGAGGAGCAAAAGCGCATCAAGCAGCAACAGCACGAGCCCCGGCAGAAGCTCTACCCTTCGCCGAGGAGCATCCGTTCGACGCCCAACACCACTCCCTCGCGACACGCACACCACCCGTCCCCTGCACGCCCATCGACCACCAACACGCCCTCGCGCACGCCCTCATCGCCCCCGAAGCAGCGCACGATGCGTGCTCTGTACGATTTTGAGCCAAAGGAGGAGAACGAGCTGGGCTTTCGCACAGGGGACGTTATCAAAGTGCTGGACGACTCGCACCCCGAGTGGTGGAAGGGCACCGTGAACGATCACGAGGGCTTTTTCCCTGTCAATTTTACCGAGGAGGTGCGTCGACGTCGCAAGACGGAGAGAGAGAAGGAGCCCACGGAGGAGGAGAGCGAAGGGAATGGAAAGCCAGGGGAGACCGAATCGACCACTACTCTGACGACTGGCGTGGCTACTACTACTACTACTACTACTACTACTACTACCGCTGCGGCTGTGCAAGAGGTCACCGTGGACGAAGTCCTTTCGCGCTTTCTGTCTGCAGACCCGAGCAAGGAGGATCCCAATGGATTTGCCGAGCTGGAGGCACTCGCAGCGGGAGCAGCTGCACACCGGCCGGCTGTGGAGCAGAAGATGCAGGAGATTGATGGAGTGCTAGCTCAGTTGGGGTCGTTTTCGCAGCACTACACGGCAGCTATCAACGCGTACGAGTCGTTTATGCGCACGAGTGCACCGCCAAACGCACCCAGCAGCACCACAGCTCCCGTCGCAGCGTACCCTCCGTCACAGGCGTACCCTTCTCCTGGCACTGACGCACATCACCCACAGCAACACACACAGTCACTCCCCCCAGCGCACCAACAACAGTGGGCCCCCCCTACTTCCACCCCTCCTTTCTCTCATGCTTCTCCTCCTTCTGGTGCTGCCCCCCCTCCCGCATATTACGGGGCCATTCCCACCGCATTCTACCAACCACAGCAGCAGCAGCAACCACAGCAGCAGCCACAGCAACAGCCACAACAACCACAGACAGGTGTATACCAGCGCTAATCGAAACACGCAAAAAGTACCAATGCAGAGGAAGACGCATCTTTATAATTTTATAATTATTATTAATTATGACTGTGAGTGTGAGGATTCAGTCACTATCACAATCAGAGAGGCTGCAATGGACGCGGAGGGTACAGTTCCGTCATTGGAACGTGGAACCGTCTGCCCCAATAGTATTCATTGTGCTCACCCCCTAAGCATACGTTGTCATTCATCATCATCACACACAGACATATATGATTTGCGTCGGAGATTGTACCTTTGTCAAGGTAGTAGAAAAGGTCAGTGTCGAGCGACCATCCTTTGCGTTGCATGTGATTGCGCACTGTCTGCGTCTCTACAAGGTCGTCACGCCCACTGCCTGAATCGCCGCTGTCCAGGTACACTGCAACTGACGTTCGTGCGTGTGCCACCAGCTCAGTCGTGTTAAACTAGAAAATAAAACATTTGCTATGAGACTCATTGAGACTCATTCAGAAGCAGCGCTCGATTGTACGTCTTGATTGTTCCACCAAAAGGAGCTAGACATGCATCCGGCCCGATCGTATGTCGTTGAGCGCACCAGAGCGGCATAGCACGATGTCAGACCGCCCAACGATGAGCCGAGAATGCCCGCGAGGCGTGTGCTGTCAACACGGAAGTCAAACTGGACTCGCGGAAGCACCGTCGACTCGAGAAAGTCCAAGTAGTGGTCCGCACCACCGCCTTGGCTGTAGTCGGGATCTTTCGAGTATGTGTACTCGTACATGCGCTAAGACAAAGAGTGCGCTGTAGTGTCAGTGTGGCACGGGAGTGCTCTCTCACCTCTCACGCACGCCTACCTCCGGTGTGTTGTCCACTCCCACAATGATAATCTCCTCCATGGCGCCCTGGACAACAAGCGTATTGACAGTGTCCTGGCAAAGCCAGGCGATGCCTCCAAAGCTGGTCGACGTGTTGAAGAGGTTCTGGCCGTCGTGCATGACAAGCAGTGGGTAGACCTTGAAGGGATTCTCCTCGTACGACGGAGGCGTGTAGACGACCAAGTCGCGCGTGTTGCCAAGTTCCTTGGAATGGATATTGCGCACATAGGTGTAGCGGCCTTGGCGAGGCGTGAAGAAGGGCGCGAATGCGACTGTTTTATCGACAAGTGGTAGAGCTGCGACAAACTCATTTGCGCCCACTGCCCAAGCAAGCTCGCCCGTTCGTGTCGTTCCGGTCGCCTTCATTTCAAGCCGTCGTCCGACTTCGCGTTCCCCGACGGTCAGGTTGGCCTGGAACAGACCGCTTCCGACGAGATGCAGCGGGACATCCTGCGACCAGGAGAGGCCACAGCTGTCGCCGCGCAGGCCCAGCGGACCCCCTTCACTGGGGTAGTGCACATTTACTGTGAGCGTCACACCCAATACGAGGGGGATGCATAGTAGGAGGAGGTGACCCAGAGCACGCATCATGAAAACAAAACAAACTGATACAAGTTACAATATGATGAACTGAAACGCCTCAACTCATATACTCATACTCATATCCACTACTTTTTACTTCTTCTTCTCGGACGCTTCTGCGGCCTTGTCGGCCTCAATCTGAGCCACAACAGCCTCAATGGCGTCGTTATCCAGCAGCCTCATGGGCCCACCGCGTTCCATCACGGCAATCTCAATGTTCTTTGCGCCCGACTGGACCACCTCGAGCAGCGCACTCACCGCCAGGCGCACACACCCATCGCTCGACGCCACCCCTTCCTCACTGTAGTTCTTCTCGAGGTACTCTCGGACTGTCTTGCTGCTTCGCCCCGTCGCGTTTGCCTGTACCAAAATCACATCACACTCAGAAAACAAAAGCAGCAGAGTCACACACAGCTACCGCTGGCGTACCTTCCAAGCGGAGTATGTTCCTGACGGGTCTGTCTCGTACAGATTGGGCTTTCCGTCGTAGTCAAAGCCCACAATCAGCGTTGAAATACCAAACGGTCGTACCCCGCCACTCTGCGTGTACTTTTGTTGCACACCCGCAACGTATCGCGTAATGTACTCCACTGTAACCGGATCCTGACGGAAAGAGACGAGAAACAAAACGGGTTTGCTCTCGTTCCTTCTGCGCTCTCTCTCCCCCACTCTGGTGCTCGCATTACCTCTACCGAGAGACGGTACGACTGACACTCTGTCCTTGCCTTGTCGACGAGGACACGTGCGTCGGCGCTGAGTCCAGCAAACGCCATAAAGACATGATCGTCAACGAGACAGATTTTGCGAACGGTTCGCGAATCGCGCAACTTTGCCATGCTACGCTTCTCAACGCCAAGCACGACGCAGTCTGCACCGCGCACGCCAACCTACGGGTTCAGGCGAGTGTTTGAGTCCGTGTGGAAATGACACACAGTGATCAAAAAAGAAGAAACAGACACATCGAGTGAGTTTTTGGCCAAAATGACAAATGACGAGCGATTCAGTGCCAAAACAAGGCTGAGACAACGCAAAAACAACCCTGCACACCCAAGCAGGGGCGGCCGTGGTCCGCGACACGGCAGAAGCGAGTGCGTTTTGCAGATGAGTGAAGGAAATAAGAAAAAAAAAATCACGAACAAACGAAAAGATTTTTTTTTTTCTTTTCTCGTTGGTCAAAAAGAGCATTGGCGTCTCACCGCAGTCGTTCCCTTCCGTACAGCCTCAATTGCATACTCGACCTAGCACCAGGGGCAGAGGGGTGAGTGATGGTGTGAGAGAGAAAGAGAGTTCGAGTTGATGTGAGACAATACCTGAAACAAGTGCCCGTCGGGCGAGAACACTGTGATGGCACGATCGTATCCTGCACTCATGGTGGTCTGCTGATACAAAATGAAATACTTTGAATAGATTTGAGATTTCTTAATCTTTGATTTTTAATCGAGTGATCGGTCTAAAATAAACAATAATTTTTTATTACTGTTATTATTATCTGATGAGGTGGCCCTCCCTCATTGTAATTGGCGTGCTATGCGCCATTGCACCTTTATGTCTTGCTGAGGAAGAACCAGTTGTGTCAGAGACGGTAAAAAAAAAAAAAAAACGCTGCCACGAAATCTCATGGGCCAATCTCACGCGCTGGCAACAAGCGACGGCTTCTTTTGAGAGATGCCAGACGATTTCGACGCTGGAAGTTGTGTGATTTCGTTGGGTTGTTAGTCAAAACTTGTTGAAACGTGTTTTTGAATATCGCGTCCAACTCGCCCCGCTTGCGCTGTAGACCCGTATGGAAGACGCCGACCCGACTGGAATCCTTGCGTACGCTGCAAAGGCCACCAGCAAGAAGTTTGTCCACGGCTTTGTGGCGAGCTTTGCGGTGATTCTCGTGAGGTAGGACGGACGGAAGGGGACGCACGACGCGAGCTGATGGGGTGTTGTGTCTGCCGTAGCGAGATTGGCGATAAAACCTTCTTCATTGCTGCCATTATGGCCATGACGATGCCCCGGTTTACGGTGTTTGTCGGGGCGTTGGGTGCGCTTGCGGTGATGACTGTAATGTCGTCTTTTATGGGATTTGTGACGACGATTGTGCCGCGCTGGGTGACGTACTACACGGCAACGGGACTGCTGGGGATATTCGGTGTGCGCATGCTGCGAGAAGGCTGGTACATGTCGGAGGCGGAGGGCCAGGAGGAGATGGACGAGGTGACGCAGGAGCTCAAGGCGAAGCAGGAGGAGCTTGAGGCACGCAAGCCGGGCGATGTGGAGGCGGGCAGTGGCAGTGGGGACTCGGCCAAGACGCCCGCGTCGTTTCTTGGACGATTTCTGTCGCCGATTTTTATTCAGGCGTTTGTATTGACGTTTCTGGCAGAGTGGGGCGACCGGTCGCAGGTGGCAACGATCATTCTGGCGGCTCGCGAAGACCCTGTCGGCGTGACGGTGGGGGGTGTGCTGGGGCACGCCATCTGCACGGGAGGTGCTGTGCTGGGCGGGCGTCTGCTGGCCCAGCGCATCTCGGTGCGCACTGTGACTCTCGTGGGTGGCGTCGTCTTCATCCTCTTCTGCATTGTGGGTCTGCTCAGAGACCCCAACGAGTAACGAGGGAGAGAGAGACTCTCTTAGTGTGTGTTTGTATCTTCTACTTGCAGCAAAACGAAAGTGGGTTGTGTGTTTAAGTTACAGACTGGAGTATGTATGTATGTGTATGTATGCATGTATGTATGTATGTGTGTGTGTGTGTGTGTGGGTGTAGTGTAGTGTAGTGTAGTGTGTGTGTATGTGTTTAGCGCAGTCGTCCGGGCCCAATGAGCGCATCAAAGCCCCACAGCTCGACAATAATGCACTCAAACTCAGGCGATCCACTCAACTGCGGATTGTCAAAGGTCTCACAGGGATACGACGCACCGAAGCGCAGATTGGGATCAATCCACAAGCCAAAGTGGCCCGTTGTAGTACCACCGCCAAAGGCAAGCGCCTCCTTGCCCTCCTCGCTCGCCTGCAGAAAGTCATTGTTGCCTACGTCACATTCAGAGGATAAGCAATGTGTGTGTGTGAGTGTATGTGTATCATGTGTGTATGTGTGCCTGTCCAGGGGTAAATGTGCGTTTCGGGCGCAAGTGAAAACAGGAAGGCCTCGCCTGTGCCGTAGAAGCGGGTCTCCATAGTCTTGCGCCACGGGTGCATGGCAAAACCCCCAAAAATCTACAGTTTGGGTGGTGAGGTGAGTCTCTGTGCGCTGTTGTGCGTGTGAGTTGAAAGAGGGAGGGAGAGGGAGAGGGAAGGAGAGCAGCAGGTCGGTACGTGGTCTTTGCGGTCGCGCACAACTGCGACAGAGGGGCCATTGTATGCTTTGAAGTTGCGGTGGAGAGTGTTGAGCGACAGGCCGTGTTTGTCCGAGCTGTAGATCAGAATCCAGTTCTAAAAGGTCATTAGAAGGGAACGGAATGAATTCGGTTGGCTGGGGTGTACTTTGTCGCTGAGTGCGCGAGGGAGACTTTTGGCAATGGCTCGCATATGGTCGACAGTCAGCAATTTTGACGAGTGTTTCATGCGGATGAGCTCCCATGGCTTCTTTGCAAGCGCTGCCTCCGATTCACTAAGGTCACTTGATCCCTCGTCGTCGTCGTCGTTGTCGTCGTTGTTGTTGTTGTCGTCGTCGTCGTCGTCGGCGTCCCCCTTGTCGGCGGCGGCGTCGTTCTCACCGTCTGCAGCGTTGTCTGTTTGTGCCTTGGCCTCCTCTGCCAAGTCAGTCGCTTTGCTGTTGCCTACAGCGTCTTCTTCTCTCAGAGCCGCATCGACAACGCGAGCGTCCACTTGCACATCAGTCTTGCTGAATGACGACTAAGCAACTGGAATGAGAGGAAAACGAGAGAGAGAGAAGAGAAACACCACAAAAAAAAAAAACGCAGAAAAAAGTCGCACCAAACCGTCCCATTGCTTTTTCCCTCTCTCTCTCTCTCTCTCCTTCTCTTCCCTCCCCCTCTGCGCTCCCACGCTTCGCAAGCTTACTGATAATCTCTTTAAGGAGGCGGCGGCGGCGGACGTGGGCGAGGGGCTCTCTGTGGGCGTCGCGATGATGTGGTCGCCGGTGACAGACGGGAGCATCGACTTGACGCCCGTGTAGAGGCCCCCGATGAACGCCGAGAAGGTGGCAGGGTATTCGGGGGTCTGCGGACCATTGCTGGCGGTCCCTAGAGGCGCGCAAGAAGCGGGGAGAGAGCGTGAGAGAGCAATACAGCCGATTATATTGTCTACCCGCTTCCGTGGACGTTTGACGGGGCTCCTCTGAGCTCTCAGCCTTCTCTGCTGTTGAAGGTGCTTGTAATTTGCTCATGACAACAATTCTATTGCAAAATGTGATGTGTGATGACTGATGACTGATGTGATATGATATGATAATTATGTTTATATCTTTTTCATGTCATCGAATCGAATGATCGAAAGAGTGAAACTCATTTTTTTTTTGCCTCTTCGGTATGGCCTCTGGAAGTCCTGTCGTGGAGCCACTAGAGCACTCTCTTTTGAGGGTACCCTATGAATCGTTAAATAGAACCTTTCGCGCGACCCAAAAGCTCCTTGAAAAGGTAGTCGATTTTCTGGTCTTCAGGCGGAGCTGTCTCGCCCTTTGTTGACTCCAGTGTGTGCAGGAGATCTCGCTTGTGCTGACTTCGCTGAAGCAAGCTTCGTCGGGGCGTGAGGGCGAAGGAAATCGCGACGAAGTTCTGGCGAGTGTTGCGGGGCGTCTTGCGATGCTGAAGCGACGTCTACGCGACGCATGCAGCGAGGAGGAGAAGTGGATTCGGGTGTGTCGGCAGCGCCTGGACCACCTGGACGACGGGCATGTCGCGAGCAACGCCCAGCGGTGGTCTCAGCAGCGTCTCAACCGCTATGTTGTCGACCACATTCTGCGCCAGGGCCATCACGTGACGGCGCAGCGCCTTGCCCAGGAGACCAACGTCACGGAGATGGTTGATTTTGACGTGTTTGAGCGCGCACACGCTGTGCAGGTGCGGAGGGAGAGGAAAATGTGAACTTCCGCTCGTCACTCTCTGATGTTTTCTGCTTCTTTTTTGTATTCTTAGGAGTCTTTGCGTCGACGTGAATTTGATGTTGCTTTTCAATGGTGCAACCTACAAAAGAGTCGACTAAAGAAATTAAACAGTCCGCTTGAGTTTGAGCTGCGAGTGCAAGAATTTGTTGAATTGTGTCGAGTGCGCGACACAGCGAAAGCCATTAAGTAAGAAACTCCACAGAAGATGTCATGAGGGTACTTTGGCGTCAACGGTCAAGCAATGCGTAGATATTCCCGAGTGCACTTTGCAGGGAGTGTGGTGGAGGAGCGGATGGGGGAGATTGAGAAGGCAATGGCACTGCTTGCGTTTGGGCCGGAGACACAGTGCGATCGGTATCAGGCGTACTATTCGGATGCGCGGTGGGACTCGCTTCTGTCGCTTTTTGCTCTGGTACGGGCGCGCACGAGAGTGATTGCGATACTTGATGTGTACTGATTACTCTCTTTCTCTAAATTGCTTTTTCTTTTCTTTTTTTGTCTTTGTCTGTGTGTATTTGTGTATATATATATATATTATGTGTGTGTGTGTGTGTAGGAGAACTTTCGTGTTCATTCGATTGTACCTCAATCTGCGCTAAGTATGACCCTTCAGGCTGGTCTCTCTGCTCTTAAAACACCGTAAGCACCACACAGTCAGCGTCTTTCTTATCGTGTTTTCCTTAGAATGTGCTATGATCGGGACAAGAGCAGTGCAAATTGTCCCGTGTGCACTCCTCTCCTCAATCAAATGGCCCTCACTCTGCCCTTCTCTCAGCGCGGTCAGTCTTGTCTTGTGTGCCAGTACGCCAAACAATCGAGTCCCTTTAAATGTGTGTCTATGCGTGTTGATACTAATCGCTGTATGTATGGGTTTAAATTCTATTATGTGTGTGTAGGATATCGGGTGATATTATGAACGAGGACAATCCACCAATGGTTCTTCCCAACGGCTACGCGTACGGTAAAAAGGTACACTTTACCAAGTCAAGTTGTTTTGTGCGTATGCGTGTGTATGTGTGTTTTGACTGTGTGTGGGGCACTGTGTAGGCGCTTGAGGCAATGGGGCGCGAGTGTGGTGGGCGCATTACGTGTCCCCGGACCAAAGAGGTGTTCCGACTGCGCGACGCAAAGAAAGTGTTTGTCATGTGATGCGATACAGTTTATTTGTGTGTGTGTGTGTGTGTTTAGACAGATGTGTCGTGTTGACGAGAGTGAGACCAGTCGAAATCAGGCCAGAATGCACTGGGATCACACTCGGCAGGCGAGTCTGAGTCCTTTCCAATGTCGACTTGGCTAAGTTGCGGGTCAAAGTAGCGCAGATCGACAGTCGAGTGTGATTGCGGGACGAACGGAGGAGGAAGCAAACCAGACTCGACTGTGGACCAAAAGCGAATGATGTTGGATGCGTTGCGAACGAAGAAGCTGGGAAGGGAGGAAGAAACTGTGAGTGGGCGGGCGAGAGGAGAGCGTAAAAGCGTGTGGCTTACGGGTGGTACATGAGCACTTCCATGGTGGGCCGTGCCGAAGGGTCCTTGTCGAGTAGGGCAAGGAGGAGTGTGCGTGTGTCCTCGTCGGCAGATGCCGTGGGCGGCAGTTGAGGCATCGCTGTGCTGATGAGACGGAATGTTGCGCTGACGGTGTGCCCCTGAGCAATAAAGAGGGAGAGTGGAGGAGGGAGAAGAAACGTTGAGGAGTGACATGGACATGTGAGAAGCTTTTGAGAAGAGCTGCGTTACTTGAAATGGCATTCGTCCATACGCCATTTCGTAGAGACACACTCCCAAGGCCCAGAAGTCAACAGGAAAACCATACGGTTGCTAGAGAGATAGAGAAAGAGAGAGAGAGAGAGGAGGCGGAGAATAAACAGAAGACAAACAGCATGGCGACATAGTGAAACGCGTACTCCGTGGACCATTTCGGGAGCCATTGCAGTGGGAGTACCACAAAGGCTGTTGGTGTGACTGTCTGAGTCCATTTGCAGTTTCACCATTGCAAAGTCAGTCAGTCGGATGTGACCCGACCTGTCAATGAGCACATTCTCAAGCCGGAGATCACGGTAGAGTATTGAGTGTGCGTGAAGATGGTCAAGTGCCACTGCAATCTAAAAGAGAGAGAGAAAGGAGGGGGAAAGCAACAAAGTGATAGAGAGAGAGAGACAGAAACAAGGCGCACGCGCGCGCGTGTGTGTGTGTGTGTGTGTGTGTGTGTGAGTTGAGTGCGTGGTAGTAAGAAATAATGACATGGTACTTCAGCAGTGTAGAAGCGACACTCGTCAGGCGAGAGTGCTCCTACAGTCTGGACACGACGGAAAAGGTCTCCTCCGCAGTAAAACTACGGTTTTATAAAGAGATGGTGAGATGGATGTGAGATGGCATATATGTCAATACTAATATCATTCTGTCTTTTATCATCTACGTACTGTCATTGCAAAGTAAATATGGTCCGTGGTTTGGAAGATGGACTGAAGTTCTGCAATAAAGGTGTGTCGGGCCTTCTAAGGAGAAAAGTAGAGGTGTGTGAGCTATTGAGAGTGAGTGTATAAGTCACTGGGAAGTCACTGGTACTGAGGGTAAATTGAATGAGTGTACGTGAATTATTGAGTGAATGACAGTGAGTGAGTGGATGGGCCGGGTCTGACCTGAAGAACTTGGCGTTCTGCGTTGAGCCAGTGGAGAGTGTCCTTTTTGTCCGTTCCATTTTTCTAAGGCGCGTGTATAATAGCATCACACGATTACGACAGGAAAATAATGTCTGTACCTTTTCTATACGTTTAAGGGCAATGAGGCGGCCCGACTGGACATTTTGACAGAGAAATATGTGAGCAAAGGAGCCACGTCCAATAAGATGAAGAAAGGAAAAATGGTCGAGAGCGCAGGGGAGGTGGGAGAGGGACGGCGGGGAGGAGGGGGCAAAGGGCGGAGCAGGGTGGATGGCGGAGAGGGCGGAGGGAGAGGAGCGCAAAAGGGAGGAGCGCATGCCGGTGTGAGGGTTGATGGGAAGGGAGACAGAAGGGCGGAGAGGCGGATGTGAGGATTTGGAAGGAAGGGGGCGGTGCTCGAAGACGGACTGAATACGTGTGGAGGCGGACGGGCCAAAGAGAGACAGGCACTGGTCGGTGTCGGGAAGGGACGGGTTAATGTTGGTCAAGATAAGGTCGACGGGTGTTGAGTGACTGCGCTGAAGGACGCGCGTAGCTGGAGGGGCCGTTGGCGGAGTCGTGGAAGTGGTTGTGGTAAGAACTCGGAGTGCTTTGGCGGGGGCAGGAAGGCGGTAGAAGGAGCACTCTTGGGGCACCAGAGCCTCGCACGTGGGGTGGACGAGAAGGGCGCACGTCGCGCACTTGCTCTTGATGCGGGTGCTGATACGGTGTCCGCAGTGCATGCAGTGTCGTCGGCCCATCATGTGCCGCGGAGTGAACGTGTGAGGCACACTGACTGGCGTGTCTTTGGCGGGACTGAAAGAGATAAAGAGAGTTTGAGAGTTTAAGAGAGAGAGAGAGAGAGAGAGAGAGAGAGAGAGAGAGAGAGTTTAAGAGAAAGAAAGAAAGGCCAGAGTAATGAAACAAGCAAGGTGATATGTATAATAAATTTCAATTGTTATGTTATCGAGAGAGATGAGTATGATATAATAATAAGGGTTCGCGATTGCTTACGCTTTGGCACAAACGGACCAGAGCTGCTCAATACAGGCGTTGTGGACGGCCAT
Source organism: Ministeria vibrans ATCC 50519 (assembly GCA_943704425.1). Classification (NCBI taxonomy): domain Eukaryota; class Filasterea; order Ministeriida; family Ministeriidae; genus Ministeria; species Ministeria vibrans. Next base: position 56,247 of record CALSCP010002399.1, read on the forward strand.
GCGGCAGGCAACACACGCATGGTATGTCCTGCGCAGGCCCCAGATGGTGCGCTTGCAGTGTGCGCACAGCAGCACGCGCGTCAGTCCGCTTAGGCGATGCTCCGTGAACGTGTGCCCCAGCACGACGCGTGCTTGTGTGCGCTGCCCCGCTGCGCTGCTCGTGCTCTTTCGTCCGGGTGCATTCGTCATTGGGTGTTTTCCGCTGGCGTTGTGTGCTAATGTTTGATTCCTGTCCAAGAGAGTGAGGAGAAGAAGAGAAAGAAAAACAAGTGTGTGTGAGAGAGAAAGAGAGTCGATCTACAGAGAGCGGCTACAATGCCGGAGCCGGGGCGGGGGCACCTTGAGACTGAGGCTGCACTGGCGCCTGCCGCAGCAGTGTTGGCGACCCAGCGAGAGGCAAGGAAGCTGTCGTTGAAAATGTGCAGTTCAAGGTCGCAAGCAAAGGCTTCCGGTGCGCGACCGAGCGTGATTGGCAGCGGCTGTGCGCTTGGCGACGACCCAAATGTCGACAGCAGCGTCGTTGAGGCGGCTGGATGCTGTTGCTCCATGGCCTGCTGTCGTCTGGTCTGCTGTTGGACGGCAAGCGCCTCGTCGAGCTCCGCGTCGGAAGCGATGGCACACACATCCTCTACACACCACAGTTTGCGTTACATTGCGCCTTCTTTGATTTGGACAGAGGCGCATGGGAGTCCACGTACGCTCCGGATCGACCCATTTGATGTAGACAGTGTCGGATTCCGCAAAGCCAAAGAGGGTGTGAATTTCTTCACGCAGTCGTTCGATTTTCGTTTGCCTCCTGTTCCGCCCTCGCCGCAAAGTAAGCGATTCGGCGCGTCTGGAGGGCCAGAGAAATAAATAGAAAGAAGTGTGTGAGAGTCAGCAGGGGAGACGGCAGCGAGGGAGACGGGCAGGGGACGTCGAAAGAGACGCGGAACATAGCGACGGTCCAGTGACAGTTTGTGACGTGAATACCCGTGGAATATTAACAGGAGGTTGACGGGAGTATACTCATCGTCGACGACCACAGAGAGTGGTGCAGCCAATCGAGACGCCGGTGTTGTTTTCTGTTGCGTGCTTTGCGCCATGCAAGTTAAGTCAATTATTTTGAATTATTTTTGAATAGCTTTGATTGTGATTGATTTTTCTTTTGTGTAATTGCCGCGCAAAGTTACCAATTTAGACAATCAGACAAATTGCAGATTCAAGAATACTCGAGATCGGCACATATGACGCCTAACAAGAAGGAGCTAGTTGACATTTTTTTTTTTAAATTTTCGCTTGAATGAAAAGAATAAAGATCAAAACAATTAACAAATTTTTTTTCACTCTCTCTACAGTCCGAAAATGATTACCGACGTGCAACTCATGACGACAGCAAACTTGCTGGGCGTCGTCATCTTTATCATGATCGTGTTCTACCACTACGTGGCGGGGCAACAGGAGAAGGAGAGCAAGAAGGAGTAGAGCCCACTCGTAAGCGCATTCCCTGCCCGTCCGCCGCCCTGCGACTCCCCGCCACCGCCCACGGCTGGCACCACCCTGCCCCCTGCGCGCCCCGCCCTGTCCCAATTCGCCTGCAGTTCTTCTGCTCGCGTGGCTGTTGAAAATAGTCTCAGCGCCTATGAAAAAAAAAAAAAAGGAAAAAAGAGGAAAAAAACAGAAAATCGGATTGGGATTGGGGTCAGGTGGGCCCGGAATCGGAACGAGTGTGTGCCACCGGTCCCTGGCGATGCGTTGGAGTGCGTCTGGGCGGCGTGTGTGGCTTGCTACAGTGATCTTTCGGCTCTCAACCGCTTTTGCGATTCATTAAACACCACAAAGGGCGCCCTCCCCCGCCTCGCTGGGGCTGGCTGCTGTGGATCACGCGCGTGATCTCCCGATGCTCTTTCCTTTTCTTTCGCGGCGCATCAAATGTCTCTCTCTCTCTCTCTTTCTTTGTCTGACTGTCTCTTGCTATTTTCGCATAGGGAACCGTCCAAGTCATGCCAGAATCCTCACCGCCTCGTCAACCTCTCTCCGTTTGTACAATGAAAGCAACAACTGTTTCTTCTCAGCGAGCTTTCCAGAAATCAATCAGATATAGAGGAATGGCGAAACAGTGCATGGCAGAGCAGCAAGTGCACGGCACACCCCTGACGAGTGACGGCCCTGCCGTGCATGCGGACGGGCTTGCTAGAGCAACGTCAGAGAGGCAGTGCACAAGGGACGGAGGCTTGCGGTGCGCTCTCGTGACAGTGCGCAGGAGGGGAGGGAGGGGGGAAGGGGTTACTCTGTGCAGGGGTGTCTCAGTGGCAAAGCAGTCTCGAAGAGACATTATAAAGTTCGCAATGGAATTGAAAACGAGAACAGATGTATACAAATAGGCGAACGGTGATGGTGGAGGAAGGGAGGGGGCTATGTTTCAGGGAGAGAGCGCGTCGGCGCGACTACTCTTTGCCGCCCTTTTCGTCAATGCGCGAAATGAAATCCTTTGTCTTGGACTCCAAGTCGTTGATTTGCGTCGTGACGTTGCTGAAGTACTTGTGGTAGAGGCCCGCAACATTCGGCACGCCCTGGTATGTCTAGCAGCAGCACAAAGAACACGCGAGAGGACGAGGGAATGAGGTCAGGCGCGAGAAAAGTCCCCACAATGAGACATGGGTCGACTTCCCACGTCAAAAAAGGGTTTTAGGACGCACCTGTTGCACGTAGATGCCGCCAATGACGCCCACAATGACTCCGAGCACCGCACGCTTGTTGACGGTGGCAAAAACGATGCCGGCGGCGAAGGAGGCGAGCGAGAAGGAGTTGAGCCAGCGCGGGAGAGCCGGCGGCAGCGGCAGAGTCGCTTTGTTGTTGCTGTCTGTGTTCTCATGCATGGTATATGGGATAGGAGAGAAAGAGAACGAAAGAGGGAGATCGAGTAATAATAAAATTTAGTGACTTGAGTGATTGAGTTGTAGTTTTTGTCATATTCATCACGATTATCTTTCTTTCCCTCCCACACGGCACACTACAGCTCCAGACAGGCAACTCTTCCACTCTTTTTTATTATTATTATTACGTTTGCCGCATATGTCGCTGTTGGACGCGCTGATTGGCACTCCCTGGTGGGCGATTGAGACGAGCATTCGTCTGGTGCTGTCGCTCATCGGTTTGGTGTTTGTCATCCCACTTGCGATTGTGAGGCTTGTCAGTGAAGGCAAGAGGTCGGTCATGTCACTGGCGGGGCTCTACCAGACGTGTGCCATGGTGAGTGGGACTTGAACTCGCCTCTCCTCTCCGTTGACTCTCTCTTGTGGTGCGCAGGTGCCGTTCTTTGGGCCAATGCTCTTCTCGTCGCTCATTGGCGTTGTTGCGCCCTACTCGGCTGGAATTGGCGCCTACATGCTGGCAGTGGAGCGATCCGGCGTGTGCATTGCGTCTATTCGCGAGCGCCCGTGGCTGAAGAATCCGTTCAACTCGATTCACGCTCTGGGTATGAATGAGACTGCGCAACACACTCAGAGTCAACGAACGCCTTTTCTTGCGTAGCGCTTGCCAATCTGGGCGAACTTGTAACGGGCTTGGCGGTGATGACGCTGCTGGAGAAGCGTCGCAACACGAGCGCTATTGTGACGGGGATCAATACGACGTACTCGAAGAAGGCGCGCGGCACCATTACCGGCTATGCCAATGTGACGCTGGAGGTGCCCGAGGACACGCCCGGCGACTACCACCAGTCTGTGGTGGGCGAGCTGAAGAACGCAAAGGGCGAGGTGGTGGCGACGACGACGGTGCAGTGGACCTTTCGCGTGAAGGCCAAGAAGGCCAAGAAGGAGTAGTGTGTCAACGTTTGTTTTATTGCATATTACATTTCGTGTGTGAGAGCTGAGTATTAGGTGGGCAGTGAGCCGGAAGGAGCATCGTAGGGCACCTCGGAGGCGCGTTTGACAACGACATAGTCGGCAGGGAGATTGGGAGCAGTGATAAAAAGGTCGGAGGTCGAACTGTGGGGGTGCTCGTTGAAGAGATGGTGATTACAGTCGATGGACTGAGAAGAAGAGTTAGGGGCGGTGGAGGCGGGGGAGGGTGAGGCAGTAGTATTGGCAGTGGTAGTAGTGGTGGTGTTGGTGGTGATGGTAGTGGCGGCGGTGGTGGGTGGGAGTGCGTGGTGGGACGTGGAGGGTGAGGCCATATAGACGGGCATGCGAGCTTGGACGCTGATGAGGGAAGGGCCGCTCTGCTGTAACTGGGCAATGGGTCAGTGGGTGAGTGGGCGGGTGAGTGTGTGGAACGTACTTGGTTGAGGAAGAGACATAAAGCGTCAAACTCTGCGTGGGTCTGGGTGAGGAAGCCCACACTCATGGTGGGATCCATGCTGCTAAAGGCCATCTTGACGGGCATATTTGTGTGGTGGATCTGCACGACAAGTGTCGGATCAGTGATCGTTGAGCGGACAGACATTGTGTGTTTGTGTGTGTATCTTTTGGTGTGTGTGCTTTGTGTGTGTGTGAATGGCGTCCAACGTTGCTTTGTGTGTGATTGTGTGTGGGGGCTTTGTGTGTGATTGTGTGTGGGGGCTTTGTGTGTGATTGTGTGCGCTTATGTCTTGTTCACGCTCTCTATTATTGTTACGTCTGAGTTGAACTTTGAGTCAGAGACTGGTACAAACTTTTTGAGCGCGTGGGGGTCAAAGTAGATAACCCCATCGCCTAAACAGAGAGCAAATCAACTCAATGAACAAGTTTGTTTCGTTCGTACTTTGATATGCGACAAAATACAAAGAGTGCTTGGGTTTTCCTCCAATGATTCCCACACAAGAACTTTGTTCCAGAAATTTCTATAAAAGTAATGTTTAGTGCTCAAATTTCCACACAAATCTGTTGTGAATGAGAGGTACTTTTAACAGAGGAATGTAGATTTTGTTGACGGATGAGATGCCAAGACGAACAGGGACAAAAGTCAGTAAAGGACCAACAGATCCAGAAGGAAACAGACGCAACACCTGAAAGAATGAGAGGGAGAGAATGAGAATGAGAGACTCGAGAAGAAAGAAATGAGAGAGACAGAATGAGAGGAACATACACAGACCTAGGATTGAAACTCACTTATATACTGGCAGAATACACAAAAAATGAGAGATATCAAAGAAAGAGAGGAGAGGGGAGGGAAAATTGAGAGTGACACACAGTAAAGACAGTGAGTGTGACTGTGGGCCTCACCTGGTCCCGGTAGATCACTTGATCGCGTGCCAAATACGCATTGAAGGGCGTCCCTGGCGCGTTTTCGCATCGCTGTCGATTGATCAACTCACTACACACACACACACACACACACACACACACTGGTGAGTGGACTCTCCCTCCCTTTCATCTCCTTTCGTACGTGAGCACACGAGCGACAGTCGCCGGCCCAAACCAGTCGCCAATGGCTTTGTCAAAGATGCGTGCGCCCAGTCGGGTCATGCTGTGCACCGAGTAGGGTGTTTCCGGCGTGTCCTGAAACTCCTTTAGAATCTGTACAGAAGCATCAAAAAAAAAAAAAGAAAAAAACACACAAAATCATATGAGAAACGGATTGGTCGAAAGACAAGAAGCCCTGCTGTGTCCTCACTTGGATGTAGATGGGGTACATGTCCGATTTTTCCGAGAGCGACGTTTCTCCTGAGCCTATTCGAAAATCTGGCACAACGTTAAGGGGTCGAGAAACGAATGGTCGATATGAGGCGCTTTGGGGGCTTACCACGGCCAAGGCGACACACCGACATAGCCTGGGCGACCATCATCTGGGCGCTGCGCAGCGTGCAGCCCCACCCCGAGTCCGACGTGTACGAGGAGCCCTCGAGACGCGGAAAGTCGCGTCGATAAGAGAAAAACAGACGACTCTCAAAGTCTCGAATGAATTCGTGCACATGCGGCTTTCGGTGGGCCTTCTTCGGCAGACACGGATCTATTGACGCCATATCTAGAGCAAGGCAGGTCGAGCGTTATTTTTTTTTTTTTCTCCTTCGCGGGAGGACTGAGCACTGTAGTTCAGCTTGCAGGGGGCGCGGGAGGGCGCGGGCGGGCGCAGCGCGTACCGTTCAGGTCGTATTTCTCGCCGAGACAGTAGATAGGAGAGTCGCTGAAGGAGGAGAGGGCGCCAGACACTGGAGGAGGGCACAGAGAGAGCGTCAGAAAAGGCACAGTTGATTGCGTTGCCATTGCGCGACTCGTTTGGGCAAGTCGCTCCTGTCAGTGGTGGCATGGTCCGTACCGTGATGCTTGAGAGAGTAGAATACACCCATGACTTTGGTTTTCACGTCGTGAACACTCGAGTTTGAGAGTGACGGCGCACCCGTCGAATCGTCCGAGGCGACTCGATCAGCCATGTGGGCGCACCCCCTTGCACAAGTGCCGTCCATGACTCGTTCTTCACAGGCGCCAAATATCGAGTAGAATTATATTATTAAAATTTTTGTTAATTTGTAAATTGAAAATGTCGAAATTAATGTCGAAAATCAGATAAGCAACGCCGACACGAAGAACATGTAAAAGAAGTAGTCAACTCAATTACTCAAACAGAAAAAGTATCAATTGCATCAGTATACAGCAACTCGAAAGTCGAAAACATGCTAATAAGCCACTCAGTGGGTCGTCCTTAGTCTTTGTCTGGGTCAGGGACTCACGTTTGCGGCACTTTTGCAACTTTCGCTGAGCTTTCGCAGAATCAGCAGCGCGCCCGACTTGTCAATGGTCTGGTTCTTCTTAGGGCAGTCCACATCAAAGACACAGTCCTTGCAGCCGGCAACACAAGGGCACGAGGCAACGAGCACACACGCACGCCGCAGTGCCTCGTCCATGACATCAAGAGCCGCCAGAGCAACACCCACCTTCCGTGACCTATCGTACACAAGCAGACGCACGGGACGTGTGCGCAGTGGAGTCTCCGCGGCGCTGACATGCTCGGTGCCCAGATCACCCCGATCACAGTTAAGCAGTGGCAAAAGCATGTGGACAAGGGCATGTGCCGCGGCGTGGACTGCCAGCTTGATATCGGCAATAGCCTGTGTGCCATCGCCAGAACCCGGTACCTGCAGCAGCTCGCGCTGCCACACTGCCGTCACATCCACCCAGGTGGCCGCTGTGTCCACTGTGTACTTAGGCAAGTCCAGCGGCACCGTTTCTATGCGCTCGTTGTTCTGCTTGCGCAGTCGATGGAAGCCATAGACATGAGTGACGCTGGTGGCGGGTGCATGTGACACAACGCATTGGTGGTACGCCCGCCAGCGCGTCACGGCTCCCACATGGACATCGTGCACATCCTGCTGCCGCGTGTAGTATGCCAGGGGACTCGCCTGCCGCGCCCGTGCCACACGCCCCTCCACGTCCAGCGACTCCACAACGTACTCCACACCCCGATTGGCATACACTGCTCCCCTAAAAGACGAAGAAAAAAAAAATCATTTTTTTTGTTCTGATGCTTGGTTGGTGTTTGTTGTTGTTTCAGTTTACGGGTACGCCTCAAAAAAGACACGCCATGGCTCGATTTCGTCTAACACTTCGCCACTGGCCGAGTCGAGCACGCGGTAATTGCTTTCGCTGATATCACGCAGATGAACAGCGCGCGCTGGGTAGGCAACGGCGCGCGTGTCATGCCACAGTCCTGTGCGCGCATCTCGTGCTAGGGCGGGCCCTTCGCTGCGACGGGGCTGTGCAAGGCGCTCAATCATTGCCGTCAATTGTTTCTCACCACCAAACCAGAGTGCATCACGCTTCAGATCGAGTGGGCGTTCAGCGGCCGCACAGAGTGTATGGGCCTCGAGCACATCCGCCTGATCGGGATTGAGCACCACCTGCTCAGTCTCGAGTGCCAGCGCTGCCTTGGGGTCCGCTGCAAAAAAGGCGTCGGTAGCGCCCGTTTGGCACAACACGAGCACCGCGATTGAGGCACGCGCCGTCGAGCGACCCGCGCGACCCGCCTGCTGCCACAGACTGGCAACACTGCCGGGAAAACCCGCGTGCAAAGTCACATCAAGCACTCCAATGTCAATGCCCAATTCAAGTGCATTGGTCGCGACGACGCCCAAAAGCTCGCCAGAGTAAAGGCGCCGCTCAATGTCGCGGCGATCGGACGCCGAGTAACCACCACGATAGCTGGTGACATGGGGAAGGAGGTCATTGCGCTTGCGCCAGCGCAGTTCGTCGTGTGCGTGCATTAGCGTCACCTCACACTGCTTGCGATAGCGGCAGAACAAAAGGGTGCGCAGTCCAGCAAGAACACACTCCACCAGGAGACTCGCTGCCTCCTGACTGTCGGTGCGGCGCCGATCAATGGCGTGCATGGCAAAGGGGCGAGTTTCGCTCTGCTTGCGTGCGCGTGCCTCAAGAGCCTGCAGTTCCTTGGCCGACTTCTCGGGCGGTCTCCACACCACGACGAGCTTGCGACCACAGGCTGAGCCATCATCGTCAATCACAGTGAGCGTCGTGGCACAGCGTGCCGGAAGCAAGCGAGAGGCGAGCGCGCGGGGATTGCCAGTGGTCGCGCTGCAGCACACATACACGGGGCGGTCACTGGGTGCGCAATTCGTGTCAAGCAGTCGCTCGAGACGACGCAGCACAACAGCTACATGTGCACCAAACGTACCGTGATACGTGTGGCTCTCATCGAGCACAACCACAGCGAGATGGGACAGAAATCGTTGCCAACCATGAGTGTGATTGGGGAGCACAGTCACATGAAGAGTGTCGGGATTGGTCAGAATCACATTGGCAGTGGCACGCGTCAGAGTGCGTTCTGCGGCAGGAGTGTCACCATCAAGTATGGCGGGATGGACTAATGTCTCAAGATGCGTCCCTCGAATACACGTGTTGAGCGCGCGCAGCTGATCTTGCGCTAGTGCCTTAGTGGGGAACACAAGAAGTGCAGTGATGCTGTCGGGCTGTTGTACGAGCCGTTCGAATATCGGCAGTAGATAGCACAGAGATTTGCCGCTCGCGGTGCTTGTAGCCACGACGGTGTGCCGTGAGTGAAGAAGAGCATCTACGGCCAGCGCCTGGTGTGCATACAGCTGCGAAATACCCAGGCCTGATAGCAGGCCCACAACTGGATCGCTCAGTGCAATGGTGGGCGACAAGAAGCGTGCCTGACGCGCAGGCATGTCTTTGACATGAAGAATCTGTTGCTTGTACGAGGGTGCCAACACGAGACGTCCAAGCAGGCCATTGCACACGTCTGTTTCATCCAAAGGGAGCGCTGTTTTTGAGTGTGTTGTTGTTGTCGTCGTTGGCGTTGTAGCGGTCAACATTGACGGTGACGTGAACTCTGAAGCGCCCTTCTCCCCATCCAGAGGGATATCGGCCATCCAAGCGTAGTCGTCCTCCTCGCCTTCCTCGTCGTTGCAGTCAGCGCCACTCTCGGTTGTCTCGTCCGACTCTTTCACGCGCCTTCTCTTTTTCACGGGCGACAACGACTCCTCGTGAGAGCGCGGTAATGGACTCATAGGTGGAGGTGCGTTGGGGTCAAGGTCGAGGGTTGCAAGACGTTCGCGAAATGCAGTGAGTCGACGCTGTCGCGCAACCGGACCCCAGCTTCCTGCGCCGCGCGCTGCATGAGAAAAGGACACAACAAGGCGCATCTGTTCGCCGTCATTCGCACTGCGTGCTGGGTCGTACGGATCGTACTTGGGACGCGCAAGTTGAAGTGTCAAAAGTGCGGGAGCGACAAAGGCCAGTCGTCGCGCATCGTCGTCTGTCAGCGGTGCAATTCCCATCGAGTGTATTCTCTCAATGCTGCACTGTACTCCACGAGGGGAGAGCAATGCGCACGAGGCGTCCACTGCTGAAAATAGCGCAGCATAGCGTTCCAACGTCTCGCTCAGAACGCGTTCCTTCTTCCTTTTTTGTTTCGGCACTAGCAATGACTTCGGAAGTACCCGACGAGGAGAACCATGCGAGAGAACATCCTTTGGAGGTGGAAGAGAGACTCTGGTCGGAACTCCGTCCATCAATGAGAAAAGTGTGTAAATTTTTTAAATATTTCTGATTGAACTCACTGAAGAACTGACGATCTCTCTGTCTGTCTGACGCCGACCGACGCGCAGGCACTCACCAACTCAGTGGATCACTCACCGCTCACTTTTCCAGAGCCCAGAGACTACGATCGCAGCCTATGAGCTCGCTCGACGGACATTGTAAAAATTAATGATAAGAATTATAAGATGCAAATTGCAAGCACTCGACTTAACACTCACTGCCAAACAGTCTATTTCTCATTCTTCTGCTGAAATCTGCTCCTTTTTTTCACGAGGACATCAGCGATTCTTCATCACGGGCACAAAACATGATGATGAAGGTGAGGGTTTCGGCGCGTTGGATTCCGCTCCTCGCCCTCGTGTCATCGCTGTGCTTTATGTTGTTCATGTCTCGTGAAATTGTCGACTATGACCGCCCCGAGAGATCCGTCGTTGCCAACCTCTCTCCGCCCCCCGTCTATTCGGCGCTTTCTACTCGCCAGCACGGCACTGCGCCAGAAACGCCAGAAAGCGAGGGCGTTCATGCGCTGCAATTCAGACTTTTTGTGGCGCCCACGACAGAGCGTATCTTTGCGCTGCTGCGTCGCCGGTTGCCGTCGTACGCCCCCATTGAGGTACTCGACTCAAACTGGGAACAGTGGGCGGACGCGCGAGTCGCCTTGGCGGGCGATATTTTTCTCACGTTAGAATCGTTTGACGGCAACGAGTCAGTCGTTCAACGGCCAAACGTCACGCAAATCAAAGGGGCGCCTCTTCTGCGTCTCCGCATGGACACAACCGACGAGTTATTGCGAATGAACGAGGCTTCAGGCGCGGAGGCGGTCGAAAAGAATCGTTTGTGCACGGGGTTTGCATCGTCAGACATCGCGTTGGCAAGATCCATGACTGAGTTTGCTGTGTGCCCACAGTCGTTCTTTGTCGGTAACCTCTGGGCGGACGTACTCCACGAGGAATTTGCACAGGCACACTGCAATAGCGTCGATGGTACCTCGGGCAAGTTGACTAACGCCACTGGCGGCAACGACGACGACGACGACGACGACGACGGTGACAAGACGACTGCAATTGTGTTCCTGTCGGGCAGCATACCCGAGAGTGATGCTGCTCGCAAGCAATGGCAGCAGCACGTTGCCCCTCTCCAGCGCCTCCACGTTGTGTCATTTGCCAACGAGCATCGCTCGACAGGCTGGCTTTTTGCAACTCAAGCACATCAACAGCAGCAACAGCAGCAGCAGCAACGTCCCACCTTCTCCAATTCTAGCCACATCTGTGCCGCTCTTCTTGCGCTGCGCTCCAACAAGAAACATGTTCGGGTGCTCTCCGACTCACCGGCACTTCTGGACGCTGCACGTGCCATTGCTCCCGCGGCCGCATCGGCGCCGGTGTTGCCATCGCCGTCATCACTGCGGCCACCACAGAGGACGTCATCTCACGAGTTTCTTTACGTCGACCAAGACGGCAGTACCGTCGCAATGCTCCCACTTCATCCTGCAACAAGGGATGGCTGCGCCGTCGAGCGACTCGCAGACCTCGTTCACGCGACCTTCGACAGGGTAACGACTGTTGAGGTGCGCAAGGGAGTGTTCGAGCCACGTGATGGGCAGTGGTCATCCAGCGGCACCTCTGCTGGACCCGTGCCGACAAGCCCTCTTCCACGACCCATGCCAAGCCAGCGCATTTTTGTAAATCTTGCAGACTGGGTGGGGCGGTGTGGACCCGAGGAGACAATCTCCGGCGGCCTCATCTACATGCAGCGGTACATCTTTGAGCTTGCCCGCTCCCCATCGACGTTTGTGCACATCATGAGTGTCTATGGCATTGACATCGTGCCCACTCTGGTTAGCCGCATGCTTTCGAGTCACCCGCGCGTCGCGCTCATCTACTCGAACAACCAACTGGGCAGACTCAACCAGATTGACTTGCACGCGCGTCAACACGTGTCCAACGTGCACGCTTTGCTCCGAAAATTTCACTGTATGGTACTTATTGTGCGTGCTCTCTCTCATGCTCGGCAGCACGTTGCTCTACTTCAGGCATACGCCTTGTACGCTCCTGTGATTATACGGCGTCGTATTGTGCTGGCACCGTTGAGTCGCCCCAACATGGAGGAACTTTTGCGAGCGCTCAGCCTCCGAAAATTTCAGCTTGCGTCGCAGCAGCCGCGTCACCAAGGACTCTGGCTGCCTGATCATCCCGACCATCCAGTTCTCTATATGCCACCTGTAGTTTCCACGTCAGAGACCGATGCATCGCTTCTTCGCGAGCGTCCCTTCTCCATGTCCGAGCCCACATTTTGTATCATCGCCATTGCGCAGCCTCGCTACGACGGACTACAAGCCACACTTCTCGGCCTGGCGCTTGTGCAAGAGCGTCTTCCTCACGCCCGCATTATCGCTCACATTGGTGGCCTCCACCGCCTCAATGAGTCGTCTACAGCCACAGGGCAGGCACTTGCTCGTCTGAAAAACGCCAATATCACCGATGCCGTGCCGTACGACGAGGCTCGTCAAGCCTCTCTCGAGCGTTGTGACTTTGGGTTTCGCAGCGTGCGCAAGCCCGACCAGGATGGCTACAGCGACCTAAAGGAGCTCGTGAGCACCAAAGTGCTCGAGATGGCCATCACAGGACTGCCCATTGTCTTGGATCCCTTTCCGGTACACACGCGAGCAGACCATTTCGGCGAGGATTACCCCCTCCTGTGGGATTGCATGGGCAACGATGCGCCACAGCGACTTGCGGATTTGCTGGTGCGAGTGGTGGCCGACCCCACCTTGTACAAACTGGCGTCACAGCGGGTCTTGCGCATGTCGCGTCAATTCCGCGTTGAATACCACGTATCCGTGTTATTGTCACACCTGGTCGGCGTGTATCCACGTGGCTCGACCCAGCAGTCTATTGTGCGGAGCGAAAATGCTCTGCTACTCGCCCAGGGTGTCTCTTCAGACACACAGCCCGACCGCTACTGCATTGCCTGGTCGTCAATTGCCACCTGTATCATGTATTGCAATGCGTCCACATGCTACAAAGAGATCTTTGACTCGCGCGCCTTAGGCAACACCGTTCAAGATATCACCTTGGTAAATTATTATTATTATTATTATCATCAGTTCTTATTCTTATTAATAATATTCTTACTACTATTATTATTATTATTATTATATATTTTTTCTTACTATTACTATTATTATTATTATCATCAGTTCTTATTCTTATTAATAATATTCTTACTACTATTATTATTATTATTATTATAATTAAAATAATTATAATAATAAATAAATTATTTAAGAAATCGTCCATAAATAAATTGCTCAAACGGCGAAAAATTGAATTTTTTTAATCCGCGTCTAAAGTTCACCGCAATACTGCACTCGCACCCCATCCCCAATCTCCCCGAACACGCCACTATAGGCAACCCCTATGGGTTCTGTTGACGTCCCGCCTTTGATTTCCGCCATGAGAACCACGCATCAACGGTGGGACGCGTCAATATTGACGTGTCTTGCAACTTCGCAATTTCGCCCATCGCATAGTCGATTAATTTGGAGCACTGTCGCCGCCACATCGCCTTCTCTCCCTTTCGCGCCCCCAAGGACTGACGGTACACGGTCTCAAGCACACGTTTTTGTTCGATGGACTCGATGGTGGGCTCAACTGGGACAGCTTTGGTGGTCAAAGTCGGACGACCACGTTTTCGCGGTCTGGGATTGCCATCCTCATCCGCCTCCTTGGCAGCCGCATCAGGTCCGTCCGGGTGGGGGCATGTCTGGTCTCTCTTGGTATACTTCCTGATGTACTGACGCACGTTCTTATACAAAAACATGCGTCGTGCGCGCGTCATGGCGAAGTCATTCGCGGCGGGCGCGGGAGGAGCAAATTTCTCAACTTCGAACTTCGATGTCCCTTGCAAGTTCGCCGATGTCAGCGTCGGATTTTCGCCCCATTCCTCCGTCATCGTCACCTTCCACGGCTCGTCCTTGTGGAACGAGAACGTTCGGTACGCTCCAATGCCCTTGATCTTCGCGAGCGAGTCAAAGTGCAGCGACCACAGACGCCACTGGTACCCGAACGGGACTGGCACCGATTTGCCGCGGAAGTGCACTGCGGTGTAAGTTGTGCCCTTTGTTGCGACCTCGCCAAGCTCTTGAAGAGTGTCGATCGCCAATGCGCGACGGTACTTGCTTTTGAAGACACCAAAAAAGGCATCTGGGCGGAACTTGGTGTGGCCAGGAATCATGAAGTCGACGAGGACGGACTCGAAACGGCCTGTGGCAACGAGCCAAGCGAAGAATTGCATGACCGTGCGGTTCTTGTTCTGGCCAGTGCAGTTGTCCATCTGCACCCTCAGGTGCTTCTGGCCAGCAGAGCGAGTGCACAGGTACTCGAAGAGCATTGTGACAACGGCATCTGCGCCAAGGCGACCTTTTTTGCTCACTCCACCGCTGGTGCTGGCTGCTGCTTCCTCATCCGCATCCTTTGACGACGTCTCACCCTCGTCAAACAAGAACAATGTCATGTGTCCGATGTTCTCATTGACAACGCCAAAGACATGGACGCGGAGTGGGGTGGAGAAGTAGATGGTACCGCGCTGGTCTGACGAGTATGGAACGCTGACTTCCTCAGCAAAGTCGCAGCTGATGAGCAGAGTGTCGTCGCGAGTGCACCACTCATCGTCAGCAAGTGCTGCCGGCGTGCGCTGGTCCCACTGAAGTCGCTTGAACATGTACTCCTGGTAGTCGACTGGGGCGTCCGTGAAGGAGCGCGCGGCCTCAAGCTGGTGACGCTGGTAAGTCTTGCGAACATCCTTTGCGACTTGGAGGTGATCGCGCCACCGCTGTGTGTGCCCGTCCACGAGCGTCTCGTTGTCAGCATTCGTGATCTGATCGCGGAGCTTCTGGCAAGTGTCACAGAGGTCACTGCGAGGGCCAACAGTGATGACATGTGGAAAGTGCTCATGGCGCATGTTGTAGAAGCCGGCGCGCGAAATGAGGGGCTTCTCAGCCTGAATCGCAAGCTTGGCGAACTCGGCATAGATGCCCTCAATTGTGTACGCGCTGGGTAGCAGGATACGCGGCCTTCCGTTACTGCCAGACACCTTCGCGGGATCGGGCATTGCATTTGCCGACGCGAAGTTTTCGAAAAAGGTCATTGCGACGTCCAACTTCTCCTTCTCCGCCGGTCGACCGCGACGTTCCTCCTCGGGCTCCTCCCATATGATGTTCGGGTGGTCTCCAGCAGCCTTGGTGGCGCTGAATATCGTGCGAACCGACGATGACAATACCGTCGCAAACACCGCCCGACAGACCTCCTCACCGCGCAACATGAAGTGCGGTCGCTTGCCAGAGGCTGTGATGATCCATGCGCCGAACTCAATGAATTCTCGACGCTCCACAAGGCCGCGCGAACGCAGTTGGCGAGCAACGCTCGCCACGTCATCAACGGCAAACTTCGTGGTGCATTTTTTCGTGCACCCGCAGCCGTTTTCCCACAGATTGCGAACGTCTTGCTCAGCCTTGTTGATTTGAACCTCAGTGGCGAGCGCGTGAGGCGCGGCGGGGGGAGTAGGTGAAGTTTCGGCACCGGCTTTTTCAACATTCTCGACGCGCCCAACGAGAATATCAACACGCTTTCGCACATGCGATACGCGTAGACGGAGTTGTTCTTGGATGTCCTCTTCTGTCGCACCAATGTGCGCGAAGTCTTGACGATCAAAATCGTCCATTTGGACAGAATCGTTTTCAGCCATTTTGAAGTGGGAGAGGGTAATTTGAACGCCAAATGGCGACGCGACGTACAAATTGAAAATGCAAGATTAATAGTGCAAAAAAAAGCGCGGAAAACGGTCGTCTGGATCGTGAGATAACCGCGAAAACGACGATGGGCTCATTTGAGCAATTTATTTATAGACGATTTATTATTATTATTATTATTATTTTTTTTATTTTTTTTTCACACCCTGTCAGTTTGAAGTTGTCAGAACGATCGACCCTGAGCGCTTGTCGAAATGGCCTCTCCTGCACGTGGAAGTATCACCACGTCGGCGTCCATGATGGTGCGCACCCGACCAGTGCATGTGCTGTGTCTCGATGTGCCCCGATGTGTCGTCTAACGTGTGAAACGTCTTTTTTCTTTCGCCGTCTGCAGGACAAAAAGACCCAATGGGATGCGACGCAGAAGCAGACCTTCACCCGCTGGGCCAATCAGTACCTCCTCGACCGGCTGATGGAGATGAAGAACCTCTATGAAGGTGCGTAATCGCTAAAGCTGTCAAAAAAAAAAAAAAAAAAAAAAAAAAAAACTGTCTGTGTGTTGGTTTAGGCGACGTTTCCATGTTTCTCGAGGCCGTCTTTGAGCGGGAGGTGATGGACTCGAGGCGGGTGCGCAACGTGCTCCGCGGCACGTCGCTTCCCTGCAAAATCCTGTCGACGTTTGCTGGACTGCACAGCGAACTGTTCAGCGACGCGACTCTGCGCGCCCCCATCCACAAGATCATCGACCATTTCGGTTCGTTTGAAGTCGACCCGTCGCGCACCGCGTCTCCACAGGAAATGAGAGTACGTCGCTGCTGCTATGCGTGCTGCTGGGCGCAGTAGACCCCACCCTGATACTTGTTTGTTGTTGAATGCATAGGTCAACTTGGAGCAACTCCTTCGATGCACCAAGGACGTCTTGAGCGCCCTCTATCGCTCACTGTCGGGTCTGCCGCTTGCCGTCCGTCGCGTCTTTCTCATGGTCTACGGTCGCATCCAGAAGCGTTTTCCTCGCTCCGGCGAGTCCGAGTGGCGCTTTGTCATTAGCAATTTCTTCTTCAACGCTTTCATTTGCCCTCTCCTCGTCTGTCCCTACGACGCCGGCATTGTCGATGTCCACCCCCATCCAGCAGCATTGCGTCGTCTTATTCTCGTTGCCAAGGTTCTCGTCCAGCTTGGCACCGGCGACCCCTTTGCCGACACGGACCCACTCAGTGTGACCAACGCCTTCATTCGCTACCAGACCAGCTCCGTCGACACTCACATTGTCGAGAACCTCCTTACCGACCCAACTGTCGTATCGACTGTCACCGCCACAGCAGCAGCGTCAAAAGTGACAGCAGGGAGCGAAGGTCGCGCTCCTCCACTCGGCAGCAATGTTGCTCCTGGCTCGACTGCCGGCTTTGGTGCGGCCCAGACCGCGGACGCTGACACGCCACCATTAGAAGATGGCTCGGCACAATTGTCGCCGACTCCCTCCGTCTCCTCCATGCCGTCCGTGTTGCCTCCCGAAACGATGCGTCGCTATGCGGGCACGTCGCTTGAACAGGTCATGGCCAACATGTCCGAGTTGCACGAGTACTTTTCGCGCATGGCCGTCGTCATGGCCGAGTGTGTCCAAGCCAAGGAACGCGATCCACGACTCGCGGCCCTTCAGGCACGCATGAAAGAGCCCGTTCCCGCCGCCGTCCAGCGCATCTTTTTCAACCAACTCACAGCGTCCCTGGGTGCGCTCACCACTCGACGTGTCCGCATTCAAATGGCCCAAATCAGTCAAAGTTCACAACAGCGCGAATCACTCCGTGACAAGAATCACCAGCACAAACATCAGGCAAAACAGTCTCAACAACAACAACAACAACAACAACAACAACAACAACAACAACAACAACACCAACACCAACAACAACAACAACAACAACAACAACAACACCAACGTCAGTCAACAAGTACACTTGATACTCCCGAGCTCCTGGTCGAGGGTGAAGTGCCGCGCAAATCAAGCGACACGAGTAGTAATGTGGGTGCTGGGGAGGACAAGCACTTTGGAGGCTTTTCTCGTTTGAGTCGTCGTATCAAGCGAGGCGTGTCGCGCACCGCTATGCAAATGCAGTTTGAGATGGCGCTCAACGTCGAGGCAGTCTTCAGCGATGTGAACGCCGAGCCGCCACGCGATGCGGTCGTTGTGGCGCACAATTTGCTGGATCGCATGCGTCGCATTGTCGCCGTGTGCTCGCGCGAGCCTGAAGACGAGACAATATGCCATCAGGAGTCGGTCGATGACACCGCCGTACAGGGCGATGGAAGCGACATGACATTGCAAGCCACGAGTGCTACTTCCACTCTGGACCTTCCCTCAAGCGCCACCATGTCGGTGAGTGGCGCCTCTTCGTCGGGTGGCGCGTCATCGTCGACGTCCACGTCGCGCAGTCCGAGCCTCAAGCATCGCGCCTTTAGCAAGTTCAAGGATGGCGTCAAGGCCATTTTGCCGCTTGCCTCGGAGGATCGCAGCGACGCCGGTAGTACTCTGATGGGTGGTGACGCGCCCGGCACCGACATGGTCGAGCCACTCTTTAACGAGCGCGTTCTCGAGCCGCTTGATGCCATCGTACACTCCACGCCCACGTCGCCCGGCGCGCCGCATCACCAGCCGTCTACCTCCGAGAGTGCCCTCTCATCCAAGGCATCCAGCTCCAATGTAACCGGCATCCTCACGGAAGTCTCCATGACGTCGGCGGGTCATGCGGGCCATGCGAACCTCATTACGTACTGGGACGAAGTAGCTAATCACCTGGACTTTCGCGAAATCATGCTGGGCCTTACGGAACTTCAAGCGATCGACCTGTCCGCCATGTCGCTCAAGCAACAGCTCACCTTCTGGCTCAACATCCACAATCTGCTCTCGCTGCACGGATGTGTGCTGTTGGGCGGTCCGCCTTCATCGTCGTCCAATCGCAAGCGGTTCCTCGAGGCGTTCATCTACAACATTGGTGGTCACGCTCTCTCGCTCACCGACATTTACACGGGCATTCTGCGCGGCAACGACCATCACTACTTTCAGGCGAGCGACGCGCGCCTCGCCCTCGTGCCGGCCGCGTGTGACATTCGCGTGCACTTTGCCATCTCGTACGCGACCGAGTCCACCTCGCCCATTGTGTTGTACGTCGTGGACACGGTTGGCGACCAGCTCACGGGCGTAACCATTGAGTATTTGCGCAGCCACATTCACGCCGAGGGCCGCCATGTGACGCTGCCGCACATCTTTGACGAGTACCGCAATGACTTTGGGCCGTCGTGGCCGCGCGACATTTTTGCCTTTCTCAGTCGCTTCCTGCCCTCGGTGGGTGCCCATCGCCTGTGTAAGGCGGCGTGCACGGGACGTCTCGACGTGCGCTACACTCCCAAGTCGTGGCGACCGCGTCGCGGCAACCTCTTTGCACAGGTGTCGCCGACGCTGCTCAGTGCGCGCAAGAGTGAGATTCTTGATCGCTCGTGCCTCGACGAGATTGTCGCACGGTGGCGCCTCAAAGTTGAGGCACGACGACGCAAGAAGAGCGCAGCGGAGCGCGCCGACTCCGTCGGTGAGATTGGAGTGCTCAACCAGGAGAGCGAGTGGCATGCTACGCCCCGCTCGGCCTCCGTGGTCGCCGAGAGCCTCTTGCGCACCTGCATGACGCTGTGCCGTGCCTACCTCTACGACTGGGGCTCCATTTCGGCGAGTCCCGAGTTTGTCTCGTTTCTCTACGAACTCTCCGAGCTCAACTACGTCTTTCTCAAGGAGCAGGAGCGCGAGACGTACATTGCCTTCTGGCTCAACGTCTACCATCTGCTGGTGCTGCACCTGCTCATTATGAACCGCCCCTTCCGCGATCTCAATCCCGTCGACAAGCATCGCGCATTGCGTGTCTACAAGTACAAGTAAGCCATGATATACAATCTTCTAGCTGACGTGTCCTTTATTGCCCTATCATTTTATAATATTACTTATTTTTATTATTAATAATAATTATTAACAATTATTAATCTTTTGACTTAATTCACTTGTATAGCATTGAGGGATGCGGATACACCCTGTACGACATCTACCATGGAGTGTTGCTGTCGAACCGAATTGACAAGGTGCTGAAGCGGGCGGATGCGCGTCGGCTATACACGCTGAACTCGAGTGCGGGCGACGATCCACGGCCCGTCATGGTCGCTTCGCACTTGTGCCACGGCGACGCCGCCATGCAAGTGTTTGTGGCCGATGCAGCGACCATCGACGAGCAGCTGGACAGCGCAATGGCGGCGCATTTGCAGCGCAATGTGGCGCGTGAGTCGCCGACGATGCTGTCGCGCGACAGCAGTGGTGCCAGTGTGATGGCGCTCAAGGTGCGCCTGCCGCGCTCAGCTGAGGTGGCTTATCTGGCGTTTTTCCTGCATGAAGACGCCCACGAGTCGCATGGGCCCGAGAGCGCACGCAACCCGACCAGGAGCGCGCCCGAGTCGAGTGTGGACATTCTCAATCGACAGCTGATGGAGAAGAAGAACAAGAAGTCGTTTTTCTCCAAAATGACAAGTACCATGACGAAGCGTCTGATGAGTCAGGGTGCCGTGGCCGAGCAGGAGCGCAAGGCGGACTTTATGGAGTACATCAGCAAGTATTTGCCTCCCGAGTGGTAAGAAAAGAGCACAGTCAAAATAAGTATGAGAGTGTGTTTATTTATAAATCATAATGTGTCTGTCAGGAACGCTTCCTTGCGCGATCCGCAGTCGGGCGACATCACAACCAACATTCGCTTTCGTGACCAAAACTGGAACGTTGAATTATTGTAAAAATAATATTAATAAGAAAATAAATTAATAGAGAATAATAGAAGTAATGGGTTACATTCTGCTTCTTAATAATTATTATTATTTTATCTACATCTTATTAACATTATCTACTTATTACTATTACTATAGTCTATAATAATAATTATGGACTATGGTTGATTTTAGTGACTTTTTGATGGGTCATGCATTGTCACGATCAGTTTCACAGCTTTGAGAATCTCACAAAACTAATAAAAACAATTTTTAATCATTTTTTTTACGTTCTTTCTTTTAATCTTTGTCTTCTCAATACTCACAACTCTCTCTCTCTCAATGAGCTCTGCATCACCCTCGACCAAGGTATAGTTTGATGGTGTTGTCGGCGCTGCTCGTCTTTTGCTTGTGCGCGCGCTCTGTCATTTTTGATGACACATTTAATGCTTGTCAACAATGAATCATCGGCACAGCCTACGCTATTCTGCACGACTGACACACGCGCTTGCTCACCCACACACCCTTAGACGTCATCTGCCTCTGAGGCAACGCCTGCCCCCGCGCCAAGTGCCGTTGCGGCTGTTCCAGCAAATGTCGTCATTTCCGACGTTTTCGCTGCTCGCCGTGCCCAAGCGTACGCTGCTGCTCTGGCTGCCGAGGAACGCGAACCTGTGCCATACGCCTCCAAGCCTGTTCTCGAAGCGTTCACGGCGACGCTGCGCAGCGACGCCGAGGCTGTGGCGCCACTCGACCAAAACCGCACAGCGGTTCGCCCCACAATGCGCCTTCGCCAGGGCAATGCCGTTGACCTTGCGGCTCGTGAGCGTGCCTACCAGTCGTATCAGGCATTTTTGGCGACCGACGAGGCGGCGGCGTCGACTGTTGCTCACCAACCGAGCGCCAAAGTGTCGCTCGACGCTTTTCGTGCCAAACTCGTGAGCGGTGCGCCCCGTGCGCAACCCGTGTCGCAGGAGCACCTCAACAAGAAGACGAAGGAGGGCGAGCAATCGACTTCCAGTGCGGCCACAATTCGTCTTCAAGTGCACCAGTCGCGTTCGACGACCACTCGTCCCATGATGCGCATTGTGCAGGTGCCGGAACCCACCCAGGCGTACAAGGCGCGTCGTGAGCAGGCGCGTGTCATGATGGAGCGCCACTTGGCCGACAACGCGCCCGAGCCCGTCTGGAAGCCGACGCCCAAGCCTGTGCTGGACGCCTTCCGCGCCCAGCTTGTCTCCGGTGCACCTCGCGTTGCCCCTGTGCCCCAGAAACAGCAGGTGAAGACAACGGTGCGTCCCACTATGCGCATTGTGCAGGCGCCCGAGCCTACCGAGGCGCAAAAGGCTCGTCGTGAGCAGGCGCGTGCCATGATGGAGCGCCACTTGGCCGACAACGTGCCCGAGCCCGTCTGGAAGCCGACGCCCAAGCCTGTGCTGGACGCCTTCCGCGCCCAGCTTGTCTCTGGTGCGCCACGTGTGCGTCCTGTCATGCAGAAACTGCTCAACCAGCGTGTGACGTGCCTTCCCATTCGTCCCGTCCCCGCGCAGCTCAAAGAGGAACTGTCGCGTCGCGCTTCGCGTCACGCCCACCCAATGGTGTCCGACAAGAAGAACACTGCCTCTACCGTGCACAATGCTCGTGCACTGCTGACCACGACGACCACTACGTCCAACTCCAACTGCATTCGCAATCGTCCTATGATGCACATTGTGCAGGCGCCCGAGCCCACCGAGGCGCAAAAGGCTCGTCGTGAGCAGGCGCGCGCAGTCACTGAAGGCATCATGAATAACTACGACGCGCCTCTCCACGCACAGCTTTCGTCGTCGTCGTCGAGCAAGCCTGTGCTGGACGCCTTCCGTGCCCAGCTTATCTCGGGTGCGCCTCGTGTGCGTCCTGTGCCGCAGAAACAACAGGAGAAGACAAGTGTGCGTCCCACGATGCACATTGTGCAGGCGCCCGAGCCTACCGAGGCACAAAAGGCCCGTCGTGAGCAGGCACGTGCCGTGATGGAGCGCCACTTGGCCGACAACGCGCCCGAGCCCGTCTGGAAGCCGACGCCCAAGCCTGTTCTGGACGCCTTCCGCGCCCAGCTCGTCTCTGGTGCACCTCGCGTGCGTCCTGTGTCGCAGGCGAACCAAACGGAGCGCCAGCGTGCCACTGTGCCTCGCATGCGCATCCGTCCAGCCCCCCAGCAGCTGAAAGAAGAATTGGCGCGTCGTGAAGCGCGTCGTGCGGTTGCGCAGGCGGGAATGGAGGCATTTCTGGCCGCCGACGACGCCGAGTACGCGCACCTGCACGCGCCCACGCCCAAGCCTGTCCTCGACGCCTTTCGCGCCCAGCTCATCTCCGGTGCCCCTTACGTCGCTCCTGTGGCTCAGTCTCACGTGAATAAGGAGAAGAACAGCGGATCGACACCCGTTCGTCCGGCTGCGCACCATCTGAAGGCTGAGGTGGCGCGTCGTGCGTCGCGTCGTGCCGAGGCGTACGCTGCCATGCAGGCACACTACGATACGCAGGCGCCCGCGGAGACTGCCAATGTGTCGACACCCAAGACGTCCCTCGATGCCTTTCGTGCCACTCTCATCAGCGGTGCTCCGCGTGTCAAGCCAGGTATGTCTCATAGGGAACTTGACATACTTATGTTGATTAATCGTGTTCGTTTTTACTCATAGTGCCTCAGACGTCGCATCACGAGCGTCGCTACACCGGTCTTACGTCGGAGGCCCAGCAGCAGATTGAACTTGAGTCTCATATCCGCCAGCTGGAGCGTCTCAATTGCCTCTAAGAAACGAAGAGAGTAGTGAACGAGCGCGGGAGTGTGGATAGGAGTCGTTCTTTGTGGTGTGTGGAGTGAATAAAAACAAGCGGCGTGCCCTCGTTCCTCGACATTCCTTTGTGATGGTATAAAAATGTGTGGTCGGTCGAGCTCATGGAACGCTGTTGGGACCTCGGCCCCACCAGGAGGCCCACATTCGACATGTGCTGTGCTCTCCTTCCTTATAAATGAGCACAACTCATAAGTTATAAGTTATAACTCTTTAACTTATAAGTCTTATATCATTTTTTTTAAGTTTGCCTCGCATCTCTGTGTCTATTGGCGAAGTAGCGAGCGTATGATGGGTCTCCAACACGTGCAAAAGCTCATGGTGTTCGGCGCCGTGGTGTGCTCGTTCACCGCCTTCTTCCTCATCACTGCCTGGTAAGCAGCGCGCATTCGCCCCGTCTCTTGTGCGGATACGCTCTTGTGCCTCTGATGGAAGGCCGCTTGCCTGGACCCAGGCATAGCCTGATTCAGTCACGAGAAGTTCCGATTCAAAAAAAAAAAAAAAAAAAAATCGCAAGCTTGTCATCGACAGGAAACTAACGAGTTGTATGACTTGCCGTTAGGATGAACGAATACGTGGGCGACGGACTGGTTTGGAACGACGCAAACATCTTCAATTTCCACCCTTGTAAGGTAGATCGCTGCCTGTGTGGGGCTGGGGAGACAGCGGCAACGACGCTGTTGCGGCACTGCAGCGCAGCGCGTTTCCCTCTTTTGCTCCATCACACGCCGCATTGGGGCTTCCCATCCACGTCCAGTCTGGACGACACGCTGTGTGCTGACCTGTGGCGTATTCTCGTTTAGTCTTTATGGTGCTGGGATTTGTTGTGTGCGAAACCAACGCCATTGTGCTCCACTCATCACTCACCATTGCACGTCCCAAGCGCAAAATGATTCACTTCCTTCTGCACGTCTTCTCCATCACCTTTGCTACCATTGGTCTCTATGCCATCTTTGAGTCTCACAGAATCCAGCACAAGGCCAATGTGTACTCGCTGCACTCCTGGTGAGTCTTCAAGATGTGTTTGCATTTTGCATTGCAATGCTCAGCAATTGTACTTTATACTTGCTCTTGTAGGATGGGTCTGATGACAGTGTTCTGCTGGTCTCTGCAGTTCATTTTTGGCTTTGCCGTGTACTTCTTTGGCTCGGATGCGTCCACCAAGAAACAGTACTCTGCGCTCCACATCAAGTGGGGACTCTTTGTATTTGTCCTCGGGTGCGTTTCAGAGAGAGAAACATTGAGGGGAGGGAAGGAGAACCTCATTGACACTGATGTTTTTGTGCGTATGTGTGTAGTTGCATTGCTGCACTTTTGGGCATTCTTGAGTTTGCCACATTTAAGTAAGAAGATAAGGAAAAGGTGACCACAGTCTTAACATGGGTGTTTGTGTGTGTGTGCAGTTCTCTTCAGTCTGGAACAGTTCTGCACATTGCAAATGGGGCTGGAATTATGATTGCAATGACTCTCTTGTGTGTGGTACGAGAAAAAAAGAAAGAGAAAAAGAGCGTATATTTAATTTTTTTTTTTTTTTTTTGGGGGGGGGGTACAGATTTGGATTGTGACCAACTACGCACAAAACTTTGCGACGGGAAAGAACGCAAGCGACTCGCTGATCCAGAACGAATATTAAATAATAGCATTGAGCAGCAACCAAGAATTACGATCGTATTGGGGTTTCTTATTGGGTACAGAGGAATTGGGTGAGAGTGACAGGCGGAGGAGTGTAGTGTGGCGAGGAAATGAGCAAATGGAGCATATGGGAGTCGGAGGGAACGCAGTGGAGTCCATGGAACTGACACACTGTCATCTGAGGCGTGAGGAGAGGTTGAGTGTGAGTTTGTATCCGTGCGCGCGTGTATGTGGGTCGTTCTTACTGCCATATCGCGGTCAAAGGCG
Source organism: Ministeria vibrans ATCC 50519 (assembly GCA_943704425.1). Taxonomy (NCBI): domain Eukaryota; class Filasterea; order Ministeriida; family Ministeriidae; genus Ministeria; species Ministeria vibrans. Next base: position 81,482 of record CALSCP010002399.1, read on the forward strand.
TTTTCGACTGCCACAGTATGGACATAGTCTGCAGAGGACTCCATGCGCTCAATAAGGTCTGCCTCAAGTGCAATGAGTGGACCGGGGGGAAGGCGACGACGCCGCAAAAACTACAGCATGTGTGTGCGTGCGTGTAGTGCAGTGTGGTGAGTGACGAAGAGAAGTGGGCTCTTCGGGGGAAAGAGGAAGAGGGCACTCTGTGCACTCCCACAACACATACACTGGTGCAAAGAGAAGAGAGAAAACTCTCTGTCTCTCTCAGAAAGAGAAATGCCTCTTTTGCGTTCCCATTGGGCATTGGAAGGAAGGGGCTCCAAAGGCGAAGAGAGAAATGGAGAACAAATCGTGCAGACGCAAGAAGAGGCTAAAGTATGCCTCGCGAATGGTTCACCAGCTGCGTGTTGCAACAAACACACACACACACACACACACACACACACGTACACACACATACATACACATACACATACATACACGCATACACACACACATACATACATACACACATAAATAGACAGACAAAGAAAGATGAGTCACACTTGGCTTACGCGTCGAGTGGACGGCTCAATGCGGAGGTAGCACTGTGTCGCTGTGAGCGGAACCGACTGCGTTTCGCTCGTCATTGTCTCCCCATTTACTTCGACAAACCCGTCGCTGTCACTGTCGTCATTGTCACCAAGACACTTTTCGTGTTCTACAGATGGACACGGTGAGAACAAAAGTAAATCAAAAAGGAACCCACTATTACCTGAGGTGTCTAGCATGCGATATTGCTCTTCCTCTGACATCTGAGAAAAGTCGAGCCATCGCTTCAGCTTGTCGAGGTTTGCCACGTCGAACAACGAGGAGAAGACAGAGAACTTCACTTCGCGCGCAGGGGTCTCGTCGAGCACGGGGTCGACGTTGGGAGCGGCCTCCAGCAGCGAGATGACTAAAAATAACAACAACAAAGCAAATGACGGACAGAAAAAGGGGGGAAAAGGGGGTGTCGTTTGGCCAAGGAAGGCGTACGGTTGGCAAAGCGTTGTCTTCGGCGAGAGAACTCGCGGCCAGCCAGGAAGCCAATCTCCTGGCGGCGGTCGCGCGAGGCGGCGCGTCGTTGCGATCGGCGGGAGGGCCGCGGAGACGCAAGGGCGGCGTGGGCGCGCGGGGATACGTGCTCGAGGGTGTCGCTGGCACTGTACGTGGCTGGGCAGGAAGAGTAGCAGAGTTGGGTTGTGAGAGAGAGTGAATTTCGCAATAACGGTCGATCACATTCCATAAAAGAGACGCAATACACATACTGGTGGTCAGGGTCGCCATGGTAGATTGGTGGACTGGTGAAGGTGGTGAATTCGAAGGGTACAGGTTGAAGAGAGAGAGGACAGAGCCAGTTGAAGGAAAATAAATATTAAAATATTGTATAATAATTATAATAAACATTCTCCTAATTACATTATTGTATGAGATACATATTAATAATAATAAAATATTAATAAATTAATGGTAACTCGTTATTGCGGAACACCGAGACTCAGCCTCACTCAGGTCTTGCGAGTGACAGGACTCGTGACTCACTCTTGACTCACTCTTGACTCACTCTTGACTCACTCTTGACTCA
>CALSCP010002399.1:90811-120349 GCA_943704425.1 Ministeria vibrans ATCC 50519
TCTCTCTCTCTCTCTCTCTCTCTCTCTCTCTCTCTCTCTCTCTCTCTCTCTCTCTCTCTCTCTCTCTCTCTCTCTCTCTCTCTCTCTCTCTCTCTCTCTCGTGCGTTACGCTTATTCTCTCTCAACATATGTCATGGGGAACTTTCCCTGACGCCCATTGCACTCGCCCACCCATGTGCCCGACGAGTCCTTGCTCAGCACTGTGATCCGATCGCCCTTCTACACTCGACGAAAAAAAGAGAACGAGTTACACACGTACACCATTTCTGCGCGTGCGTAACTTTTTCCTTACCTGGAAACAGAGGGCACTCTCGTCAAAGGCCGATGAAAACTCTTGAATGGCCACGACAGTCTCCATTCCAACAGACACATTCGCCTACAACACCAAAACAAAAAAAAATCAAAATCAATAAAACCAAAACAAACCAAAAAAGCTCCCAATTAGTCGTACCGACTTGCGCAACTGAAGTTTGTAGTCCTTCTCGCGAACGCCCCAGAGGGCAACGACCTCACGCACATCCGCAGCCTCGTCAATGCACACCTCGGTGCCATCGGGAGCAATCTGCATGAGCTCGTGGGGCCCGTCCGCCTTGAACTTGGATAGTGCGGCAACAATGACATTGTAGCACATGTGCAGGTTGGGCGACAGCAGCACCGCCTTGACTTGGTTGTCCTGGCTGAAAATCTTCACGAGTTTCTTCACACTCTCATTCCCCGGCTGCACCGTCGGCTTAAACTTGACTTGGCCACTCGACGACAGTGTCACACCACCCACTCCATTGGATGCCCTTCCTCCACCACCACCACCCGAACTCACACTCGCACCCGCACCTGCATTTGACGTTTGTGACACGTTGCTTGCCGTTCTCGACGCTACCTCTGCCTTCACTTCCGAAGCAGGGAACTCCGGACTGAACGATTCAATAATCTGAACGTAGTTTCCTGTGTACACGAACACACCACAAAGAATTTAATTAGCAACACTATCAACTCACCCTAAAAAAAAAAGAAAAAAAAAAAAATCTACCTGGAATGCAACCGGCGTTGCCCTCAAGATCCTTGGCCTGCCACCAGTTCATGTCTGTCTTCTCGAAAATATACAAGAGTGCACCCTTGACAAACGAGAGATCCTCAGCATCGTCCGATGCAAAGTCATAAAGGGTGCGCGCCTTGGCAAGTACACCCGGCATGGGGGGCCCGCCGGCGTCGGAAGAAGGCATGGCCACGGACGAGCGCGGCGTCTCAAACTTGAGAGCGGACACAGCTGCAGCCGCTGCGGCTGCGTCCTCCGTAACACTGCTGGTAGACATGGCGCGAGTGACAGGGGATGGCGTGACGGCCGGCGGCGGTGTGGCCACAACGGGTGGGGGCGCTGCGGCAGGTGGGGGGGCGGCGACCACGGGCGGTACCACAGGCGAGGGTGCCACGGGCGGTGGTGTCGATGCAATCACCGGTGGTGGTGCCTGTACGGGTGCGGGTGCGACAGGCGGCGGCGCAGCGGCGGACGTCTGAAGCTGAGCAAGGTTCGCTGCGGCCTGCAGCGTCTGTTGCACGGCAGCTGCGTTGTACGCGGGCAGCATTACCGGCTCGGTGAGCACCGACGTGTCCAGAATGTGTGTCTTGTAAAACTCGAGGAGCACCGCCATCATGGTGAAACGTTGGTCGCCAATGATAAACTGTGAGCCGCGCTTGGAAATGATATAGTGCGAGACGCGATTGCTCTCGCTCACCGACAGCACAAGATCGCCGGGCGCTGTGGAGCTGTCGCGGATGAGGAAATAGCCGTCAGGGAGTCCCCGCAGACGCTGCTCTGTCTCTTGTCTTGTTAATTTGCCGTGGTAACACTAAGCAGAGTCAGCGCAAAAGAGCAAAGTTGTTACTGATCGAAAACAGAGAGAGGAAAAAAACAGGAAAAGCGTCGGAGAGTCCTTCTTACGCCATTTGGTCGTGAAAAATCCATGGTGGGGAGCGCCCCTGATGTCCCTACTGCTGCCAGTGCTGCTGCGTTTCCGTCAAGTGCTGCATAGAGTGATAGTGAGTCGCTTTCGATTGTTTTCCTTATCCGTTGAGCGTTTTTTTTTTAAAAAAAAAAGCACAAAGAACGATTAACACTGAGGCTGGTGAGACTGCTGCTATCCGCAGTGAGTCTTGTGCAGCAGTAACATTGGCGCAGTGGGCCAGGCGGTGGAAAGCGCTTTGAGGAAAGGATGAAATGGATCGAAGAACAAAAAAAAATCCGTCACAAATCGTCACTACTTCCAAAACATCTGGAAAGACACTCTAAAAGCGACAGCGGAGCCGACGGGGCCACTCGCACCCACACCCGATGACGGGTGAACGAGCTCGCGGGAGGACGGCGGGGCGGAGAGGGCAGTGGCGGCGCAGAGAGAGAAAATGAGACGTGAAGAGCTCTTGCTTACCCAAAAGTAGACTGTCCACAGCTCCAGAGAGATCCTTTTGGGCCTAAGTGCATGCGATCGGTTAGAGTGACGACACGCGCGAACAGAGGCGTTTCTTGGAGAGGGAAAGACGAACGACGAAAAGAAACAACAAAGAGATCGTACCATCGACAGGAGGGGTGCGTGTGCCTAAATGTGTGTGTCGAAGAGAGAAACGATCGAAGGATAACGAACAATTCGTTACTCGAGTGATCAGAGATGAGTGATCAGTGATGTCGGCAATGAGTGAATCTCTGACTCATGATTGATCGCCAACCACGTCGTCCGCTAATCACTATTGTCTAATCACTGATTTGTCACTTCTCACGTTCACCACCTCCTCGTTGTCGTCCCTGCCATGGAGGGATCTCCGGACGAGCAGTAAGCGTGTGCAAGTGTACGCCGTTCCGCTCATCCCTTCTCGCTTTGTAGTAAACTGTTTCTGGGCAGTCTCAGCTGGGAAACCAATGAAGGTGGGTGGGTGTGTGTGGGTGTGTTGGTGGCGTGGGGATGCGGTTCCTCTGTGGATTGCTATTTCGTCGTTTTGTGTTTCATTTTCTCTCTGTCGCTGATAAAACCGTTCGCTTTGCATTCAGACGGAATCCGCGGATACTTTTCGCGGTTTGGCGAGGTGGTTGATGCCGTTGTGAAGACTGATTCGAACACTGGGCGCCCGCGGTATGAGAGTGGACGTGTGGTCGTTCGAGACGGATTAACTTTTTTTTTTTTTCTCACTCTCTCTCTCTCTCTCTTAGTGGCTTTGGGTTTGTTCTCTTCCGTGACAGTGCCGCTATGACGCGTGCCCTCGAAGGCAAACCGCATACATTGGATGCACGTCAAATAGACGTCCAAATGGCTACGTCGCGACAGCCCAAGGGTCCACCCTCGCACGCACAGCACGATTCGCGTCCCGCCCAGTCGCACGAGCACCATCAACCGCCGGCGCATCAGTCACAGCAGCACCAAGGCGCTCCCTATCAATCCAACACTTCTCGCTATGGAGGACCGCCTCCTCCTGCGGAAATGTACGTGTGTGTGTGTGTGTGTGTGTGTGTGTGTGTGTGCTTGTATGATTGTATGTATGTGTACGTGTGGTGTGTGAGCCATTGCACCTGAAAGATCTTCCCCTATGTGCAGCCAAGAACCTCTTGCTGACACCTGCAAAGTGTTTGTGGGAGGTGTGTCGCAACACACCACCGTTGAGAAGTTTCGAGCTTTTTTTGAAGACCGATTTGGACGCGTAATTGACATACCCAAAACAATAATAATAATAATAATAATAATAATAATAATAATAATAATAATAATAAAATGTGCATGCTTAGGTGAGGGACGCCATGCTGATGCGCGATCGAGATACAGGACGTCAGCGAGGGTTTGGGTTTGTGATGTTTGAGACGGTTGAGCAGGCACATCGCGTGGTGCGAGAGCACGGGAACAAGCGAGATCTGCAGCTGGATGGCAAGTCGTTTGAGGTGAAGATGGCACAGCCTGAGGGCTCGTCGGCACTGGCCAAGCCCATGAGTGGGCCACCACCACGACGGGGTGGCGGTGCAGGGTCCTCGTACCCGCGCGACCACCCGCCGCGCGACCGAAGTGATCGGGGCGATCGTGACTCGTACCGCGACCGACGTGACTATGGTTCATCGCGCAGTGGCTATCGAGGAGGGGATGGGGCCGAGGGAGGGCGCGCTGCTGGTGGTGGTAGCTGGAGTGGGGGTGGGGCTGCGTACGAGAGGGAACGTGACTACGCCTACAGCGGCGGTGGCGGTGGCGGTGGCACGGGTGCGGGCGCGTACTACCCGCCAAGTGCACCTGCCGACCCTGCTGCGGGTCCCGCCACCTACCGATTCAACGCGAGTGCCACGCTGGACTCAGCGTCGCCAGTGCAGCCTCCGCCTCACATCCCGGTCTCTGTTGCTACCTATGCCCCTCTTACGCCACAACAGCAACATCGTATGAGAAGAAGAAATTACAATGGTATCGTTTAGTGCTCGTGTTAATTGTGGTTTCTGTCTAGTGCTGTCTCAAGTGGCGGCCGCCGCAACCCCAGGTGCACCTCTACCATCATCTTCATCAGTCGGTGGAAACAGCGGCTACTATGACTACCGTGATGCTCCCAACGCACCTCCACAGGCACAACAGCATCAGGCGCCGCCTCCGCCCCAACAGCACCACCACATTCATCAGCAACCACCTCACTCTCAGTCACAGGCGCAGTACAATCCTGCAGCTCCCACCCACCACCACCACCAACCGCAGCAACAGCAGCAGCAGCAGCATCAGCAGCATCAGCAGCAGCAGCAGCAGTACCGTCCGCCCCCTCAAGTCTCCCACCACCAACAACACCAACATCACCAACAGCAGCCGCAGCAGTATCATGGTGCACCCTTATTTTTTTCCTCTCATTTTTTTTACTCACTCGGCCTCTTTTTTAGGACACTATCCTCCCTCGTCGTATGCCCCATGAAGAGCAACTCTGACATGCCAAGGAGATACCCCCCTTCCCCTTGTTATTTTTTAAAATGAGAATGTGTATACAATTTCACCATTTACAATCAAATGAGCGACTGTGAGTGACGCGAATGTGTCTGAGGGAGTGCTGTACGAGGGGTGAGTCGGGCAGAGCGGCATTGAGTGGGGTCATGAGTGGAAGAGGAGTGCAGTCGAGGGTGACGTCGGGACGAGTGGCGAGGACAGCGCTGATGGCACGTAGGTTGTGCGGGAGCACTGGACCTTCAATGGCCAACTTGTACTGTTGGTGGTGGTGCTGCTGCTGCTGTTGTTGTTGTTGTTGTTGTTGTTGTGATGATGATTGGGTTGTCGTTGATGTGGTCACGCGCTTATCAAATTTAATCGGAAGGCATTCAAGAGAGGCGTGAAGAAAGGGACGCGCGGCAAGGAGACGCGGCGAGTGACTGGCAACGAGAGGACGATTGACGACAAAGTTGTACAGAGCATGGACACTGTCGCATGGAAAAACAAGTAGCGATGCAGACGTGCCGTCCAGGCTAATTTCACGGCGCCGCTGGGCGTCCTGGCGCAGATGTTCAATATCTGTCAGAAGCGCACTGCGTGAGCCACTCTCATCCTCTTCCTCCTCCTCCTCCTCCTCTTCCTCCTCCTCTTCTTCTTCTTCTTCATCTTCGTCCTCTTTGTCCCTCTCTTCCCTCTTAGCATTGACATCATCACGATCATCTGCATCCACTTTGCTTCGCTTTGGCTTTGACTGCTGCTTCTCACTGATATCGCCACCACGTAAGGGCATTTCAAAGTCGACTCCATCGTGAGTGAGTCGCTTGCGCAGTGCCATTGTGGACGCAGTGATGACAGCGGTGAGTGCACCCGCACAGCTGCGCGACAAGAACACCACTGTGATTTTCGAGTCGGTCAGGTACACTTGTGGCAGTAGGTCTGCCTTGACAAGGTGGTAGGCACTTTCGAGGGCCTCCACAAAGTGTGTGCGGTCCGCTTGTGTGACCACACTAGAGTGCACTGTCAGAGAACGTTGCCAGTAGAGACGCGCCGCGTAGAAAGCGGCACTGGCCGACATGGCGTCGACGGTGATGGGGGCGTCCACATGACAACTGGCAAGGCCGACTGCAGCGTCGGCAGCACGTAACCGTTTGGTGAGCATGGAGAGGCTCGTACGACTAGAAATGCCAACACGACCCTTGATGGTGAGATCAAGCGGGAGGTGAGCGACGTCGTTGCACTCGCGTCGCGGTGGCGGCGGTGCATCACTATCGGATGTAGCAATTGCCGTTGTGGTTGTGGGGTGCGAGTCGGTGGCAGGCATACGCCGCGAGGGACGGGGTCGTGTTGGTGTTTTGAGACGCACTTGCAAACTGGCATTGAGCATTGCTTCGATGGGATTTAGGTCGGCGACCTTTCGTCTTTTGACATCGTGCCCGTCGCCATCGGCGTCGTCAGTGTCGGGTGTGTCGCGGCGAACGAGGCCCACCTGAGAGGCAACAGCAAGCAAACGCGACGATGCGCGTCTGTCAACGGTCGTCGACGCGTCCGACGCAGGCGTCTCCTCTTTGCGCTCACGACTAGCAACAATGGGGGCAGGAACATCGTGAGAGGGGTCGACGGTGTGCGAGGCGCCCTCTGTTGCTTGATCGTCGTGGCGAGCGTGAACATTGAGAAAGGCGCCACTTCTTCGACCGAGACTGTCCGCTTTGCCTGCAAACGGGTTTGCCTTTGCGGCCGTTCTTGTCGACGTTCGAAACTGTCGAAAAGGGTTATCCTGTGACATGTAGAAAGTAAAGCTGAGCAAAATTGTGAAAGGTAGAGCGTGAGCGTCAATTAATTCGTGAATAGTTTGCAATCATTCTTATTTCGCAACTCAAAGTCAAAGACCAATTTTATTTATCTTCTTCCATTCTTCATGCCAGTCTTCTCTACGCTCTTTCTCGGCGGAGTGGACTCGGGTAAGGCGTGTCTAGGAAAGGCACTGGAATGGGGCGGGCAGTTCAGAAGTGTGCATGTGTCGCGACGGGCAGCAGTGAATCTTGCGCATGCGCAAGTGCGCACTCGAAGACTTGCCGACACCGCTGTGGTCGTGGTTTCGCTGCCTGCGTATGAATTTGAGGCGGGGCTGCAGGTGTCGCTCATACACTGCCGTCTGGCAATGGCGATGGGTCATGCGCGATTGGTGATTGCGTTGACCAAGAGTGATTTGCTGGGCGATGACCTGCAAGAGAGATGCGCCCTTGTGGAGCGCACGCTGCGTCGCCGTCTCGCGCATGTCGGCCTCGAGACCCTTATGGTCGTTTCCGTTTCCGCTGCGCCTTCCATTGGCGACGGAGGCCACAATGTGGTCGAGCGGAACAACGCGCGTTTGACTGCGTTGGCGAATGAGGAAGAAGGGTTCTGCTTGCAGGAGGCTCTCTTGGCGGTGGTGGCAGTGGAGGAGCGCACTGCACCGCTCCGGCTACAAGTGAGTCGTGTGTCTCCTCCTGATAGAGTGAGTGCAGTGGTGGTGCAGGGTGTGCTGCACCCAGGCACGCTCGAAGTACTGGTGGCGACTACGGATGCGGAGCAACGTATTGTCACTGGCGAATTGATGGACGACAGCAACGCCGACGAGAGAGAAGGAGCGGATGCAGATCCGTCGCGTATTCTGCAACTTAAACATGAAGAAGATTACTCTCTGGTGCAACTTGGTGCGCCTGTCGCTCCAATGTCCCATGGGTTCTCGGTGAGCTGCGAATGCGAAGCGCAACTGACATTATTTGAAGGGGCCGCCATCCCTCTGCGCCAGGGTTCACGCATCACTGTGACCCCACTGCTAGGGCACGACGTGACCGCGGACATTCTTGAAGTGCGTAGAATACAACCGTTGGCGCCTCGTCAAGACGACCAACGACGCGTCAGTCGCACGACCATCACTGCCAACGACACGGCGCGCGTGCGACTTGCATTCACTCAGGCGACCCTGCTCAGTGCGCACTGTGTATGTCCCGCATTCAGTGGTATGTGCATGTCACAGCCCAATGCAGGCATTGTCGTGGTGCTTTCTGTGGCGGCTGTGCGGCGGGGGCAGTTCACTAAGAGTCAGCACAAAAATCGAGACGGACAGGAGCCATAGCAATTCCAACAGTTTACAATAATAATATTCATATTAATTATTATTATTAATAATAAACGTATTATTATAATAATTTTGTATTAACAGTTGCTCAGATGGAAAGTATACGAACATGAAAAATGAAAGAGGGAAGAGTCAGTGTTTGTGGGTGGGTAAGGTGGAATTGCTCTGCTCGACAATGGGAGTGCACTGCAGACATACACGCACTTTGCCAGTATGTGACGACGATGAGCTCTGTGAAGAGCGCTCGCTGAACTTGACAATGGTAAGGAACCTGGCAGAGCAAGAGCCACCGCAGATAACTCGGCCGCAGTGGCGGCAGTGGTGCTAATAATTAGGAGTGAGAGTGGAGTCTGTGAGTCTTTCTTTCTCTCAATCTCTCTCTCTCTCTTTCTCTCTATGTGTATCGTACTCTTCTTGAGAGTGCACTAAATTTCTTTTGGCACAGCTGGCAGGCACGCACGGCATCGTCCGGCACCCACCCGGGCGGTGCGCGGATGTTGGTTAGCATCACATTCTGATAGAGAAAATTGGGTGAAAATGTCAGGTGAAGCTGAGAGAGAGAGGAAAAAAAAAAACAAAGGCACATTCAATGATATGTACGTACACGAAGGGATTTGTCAATATCAAGCGGTGTTTGCCCTTGCTTGTTGAGCAAGTTCACAACAGCACCGCCCTCGAGAAGACAGATGATTGCTTCCAGGTTGTGGTTGCTTGCGCTGAGATGCAACGGTGTCTACGACCAAAGCCAAACAGGAAAATCAAAAAAAAAACAACAACAACAACAACAACAACAACAAGCCGAATCAAACAAACAAGCAGCACACTGCTGTACATCGGGACTTGGATACATTGTGCAGATTTTTTTTTTTTTGGTGTACTTGTCCTGCGTCGTCTTGGACGTTAACCGTCGCCGGATTCGCATTGATGAGGAAGGACACCATGTCCAGATGGGTTTCCGTGAACCCCGACGCAGCCTCGTGGAGAACGGTGCGCCCCGCACAGTCTACCGAAGCAACATCGAAGCCTGCGGGCGAGTGCGTCGGCGGGTGAGTGGCACTGCACACATAGTAGCGCAAACAAGACGAAGAATACACAAAGCATCTTACCCCCTTTGACGGCAGCACGCAGCTCGTCCATGTTTCCATTCAAAATGGTCGTCCACACGTCCACCAGGGACACTTGGGCAGACTCTCGCTTGGCGACTTGTCGAGGCGTAGCGTCGGAGTGGACGCGCGGAGAGTCACCGTCGCTTGTCGACCCTCTGCTAGTCGCGCGGTCCTCTGACGGCGGACTTCTTCTCCCACTACCCTCGTGGCTCTCAAGCGTGTCGGGGGCGGGCGGTGACGACGACGACGACGACGCATCGGCTTCGGTCGAGTCCATCTTGGCCAGAGTTCGTTGTTCGCGACGAAGATCGGAAAGGGTCAGCGAGTGCGAGTCGTATTGCCCAAAACGAGATGAATTACGGTCGATAACACCGAGAATGAACTGGATAACAAAGATGGAGACGAAAGAGAGGACCACCACCAGAATCAAGTCCATAAAATTTGTGTAAATGATGGATCTAATTATTTTTATTTTATTGAATACCATTTGAGTCCATTTTTTTTATGAACAACTCGACCTCGGACTCCAGTTGCAGCTTCCAGACCACAGCTACCACTTCCCAAGACCTTGTAACTGTACGTCAAACTTTTTTGATTTTATTCTGCAACTTTTTGCATGGATGACAAACCGCCGTGTGTCTCCTGCCGCTCCAGGTTACTCTACTGTTTTTTGCGCACAGTCGAGACCTTGCAGGCGTTTCTCAGGCATCAGTTTCCCTGTCGGCAAAGCCGCAGTCGCGTCAAGAGCTTCTGAACGCGATAGTGACACATTTTCCGCCACTTGAAGTGTTGCGTGGTCGTCTTTTGCTCGCCATCAACGAGACGTACGTCGATCCCAGCGAGACAGTCACACTTCAGACGGGCGCAGAGGTTGCTGTAATTCCACCTCTGTCCGGCGGCTGAACACCAACGAGTGGACTGGAGTGTGGAGGAAGGAGTGAGGGAGAGAGGAGGAGGAGGAGGATGGATTCGATAGTGCTGACGAGCGAGCCGCTGAGTCTGGACGCTGCTGTGCGCTTCTGTCAGCATGCGAGTGTGGGGGGAATAGCGACATTTGTAGGGACGACACGGGACACCTTTGAAGGGCGGCCTGTCGCGCGCCTTGAGTACACCGCGTACGAGTCGATGGCGACCAAGGAGCTACAGCGCGTTGCCAACGCCATGCGCGCCAAATGGCCCTCGCTGGTCGCTACGGCAGTGCACCACCGCCTCGGCGTGGTTCCCGTCTGCGACATCTCTGTTATCATTGTTGCGGCGGCCCCTCACCGTCGCGACGCTCTTGATGCCGTTGCATTTGCCATTGACCTGCTTAAGAGCACAGTGCCCATTTGGAAGAAGGAGATTTATGCGGATTCGGGTGATGGAGTGTGGAAGGAGAATTGTTGTCAAAAGTGAAAGATGAAAAAAAAACAATGTTGTATATTGACAAGTGTGTGTGTGTGTGTGTGTGTGTGTGTGTGTGTGTGTGTGTGTGTGTGTGTGTGTGTGTGTGTGTGTGTGAGAGTGTGTGTGTGCTCTCGGTCTCCTCCGTCTATGTGATGATGAGCTTTGCGTCGCTGTGACCACATCGGTCCTTGTTGAGCTCAAAGAGCGCGGTGAGGGCATCAACGTACTGGCTGTGACACTCGTCGACGAGTGCGTCGGAGGGATTGTCGGTGTAGGGGAGAACGAGGGGGGCGCCGACGACCGCCGTAACGGGCGCGGCATAAGGGACGATGGGAAAGGGCAGGGCGTACCGGCCGTAGTACAGCGGTAAAAAGGCACGCATGTGCTTGCCGAGAAAGCGGTTGAGACGCAGCAGAGGCCCTTCCACTTGGCTGAGCAGGTCTGCGGAGACAGAAAAAGAAAAAGCGAAAGAGTGAAATTACGAAACACGCACTTGAAATCACTTTTGGTTATCCATCACGTTGACTATCCATCACTTTAGTTCTCGCTCTTTATCACTTTGACTTTGATTCTCTCTCGCGCGATCACTTTGTTTTTTTTGTTTTCTTTTTCTTTCTCCTTTCTCTCTCTCTCTCTCTCTCTCTCTCTCTCTCTCTCTCTCTCTCTCTCTCTCTCTCTCTCTCTCTCTCTCTCTCTCTCTCTCTCTCTAAATATAATTGTGCGTGTGGTTACTGTTGATGCCAAAGACGTAGACAGGCACAATTGGAGTCGATTTTCGCAGCGCCAGACGTACAAACCCCTTTCGATCGTTGAGCACAAGCTCGTCAGTTGAGTGTTTGCACGACAGCCTGCATGTGCAACAATGCATCAGCGACAATACAAATCAATATGGAGAGCAAAACCCCAAATCATGAATTACATTTCTCGAATTCCACCCGGCAGAAGAAGTACGGAGGAGCCCTTGTCGATGATGCCCTCGAGAGTCGCGCGAGACGCATCCACTGCGCCCATCAGAAGATAGAGCTCGCGCCACAGCGGAAACCAAAAATTGGCTGTGACTACCGCAACATTGAGGTTTATGCCGGGCAGAAGAGAACGACGCTCGCAACCGTCAGATTGGAAGGCAAGCAGAACGTGGTAGGGAATCTACAATGAATTGTATTATAATAATCACACCAATGATCAAGTGCACTAGTTGCTGCTCTTACCATTCCGTGAGGGTGGAGTGCAAAGATGTAAGGTTTGTCGGCTGGAATAGGGGGACAGGCACGTAGCATTCTCATGGGAAAGTAGGCGGCTGCCATTTTGAATATCTGTCAGTCAGGGTTGAGAGCAGTGACGGATGAGATGAGAGTTGAGACGGAGCAGTTGGGAGTTGGCCTTACGCGGCTCTTCATGACGGATTCGGACATTCCTGTTCCCTCAATGCTGGCACGACAGGTCAGCATGCGGGCAAGGAAAATCACCATAGTGGCAATCTGGAGGAGAAGAGAGACAGAGAAAGAGAGAGGAGAACATCAACATAATGATGAAGATAGACTGATGTGCAGGAGAGCGTACGACTCCCGGCAAGCCGAAGAACAGAAAGGCCATGATGTTGAGAAGGCTAGAATGCAAAGGGAGCATGCGAGGATGAGCGGCATGGGCGTGGGTGGGCGCAGAGGGCGCTCTCACGTGAAGGCAGGTCCGGCAAAGGTCCACTTGAGCAGATTCGCAAGAAACAACACAAGTGAATCTTTGTAGGTGAGCGCCGGTCGATACGGCGACACGGCTTCACCCGGACGTAGAGGAAGCAATGGATCGACGGGAGATGACATGAGCACAAAAAAGAAATGATTAGAATTACAAAAATATTATTATATTATAGATCGAGAGCTGTACTCAATGTCAAAACAAAACTATATACAAAACAAAAAGCAGCATAATACTTCCGCCGTAGGCGCCCGTAGCCCGTAGAGTGTAGACTTCAAGGCGAGAATGTCCCGAAAAAAGCCCATAGACCCACTGAATATTCATAATTCAACTTCAGAATTAAGATATATCAGCTATGCCGCTACAGGGCGCTGCAGGGCCCTATACGCGTGCCCAGCGGTGCCATACCGTATACGGCGTCTCGAGACTCCATATATTGCTGGTCGTCACTGTTGATCCCATGGGGAGGGTGCAGTAGCAGCTACCTTCGCAGATTGATCTTGGAGACACTGTTGCTTCTTTTGTCAATTAATAGAATACTAAATAGATTATTATCAATTTCTGTTTATTATTGCTTTGGTACATCTAGCGTACCTGTTTTGCAACACTCAGCATGGGTTGGAAGAAGAAGAAGACGCGCGATGCGGACAAGTCAGCGGAACGCGACAAAAAGTCTGAAGAAGACCGAGGCACGTCGGGGCGCCTGAGCATGCGCGAACGGTGTGCTGTTGAGAATCCTCGGTACACAGCGTTCTACAAGGCGCACAGCATTGTGCCTGAGACGGTAACGCCGATTGTCCGTTTTGGACGTGAACCACGCTGACACCACACGCCGGCGCCTTGCACGCTGTGTAGGAGTGGTCCCAGATGATGGACACGTTCCGGTGTGCCCTGCCGACGTCATTCCGCCTGTCGGGACTCAACCCGTGCGACGCGAGTGATGCAATGCTTCTGCCCCTTCTCATTCTCATCCGCCCTCCCTTGTAGGCATGAAACGCGCCTCATGCGCCATCTCGTCATGTCTCGCTTCTTTCCAGCCATTGAGGCCGCCGAGGTGACTCCCGAGGAGGCGGAAGAGGTCGATACGAAGCCTCACAAAGTACGCAAGTGTTCAAATACTTTGTCTCTCTCTCTCGATCACTTTGTTTTCACTGTGTTTTCACTTTCTCTCTCTATCACTTTGTTTCTTTCTCCCTCCTTTCTCTCTCTCTCTCTCTCTCTCTCTCTCTCTCTCTCTCTCTCTCTCTCTCTCTCTCTCTCTCTCTCTCTCTCTCTCTCTCTCTCTTTCTCAAAAACTTTTTAACTCTCACACTCTCAAACTTTCTCGTAGCTCATGTGGTACCCGGGAGATATTGCCTGGCAAATTCAGATTCCTCGCCACGTCGTGCGCAAGCATCCCGAATTTGCTGACTTCAAAAAGTAACCATGAAAATCGTATCAAGTTCTATTCTGACCACCGTGTTGTGTACTCGGTAAGGTTTCTAATTGCCTCGGCGGATCGCGGAATGATGGTGCGTCAGGAGGCCGTCAGCATGGTATGACACACGCCTCACACTGCTTTGCACCTGCTTACTTTTTGTTGGTTTGTTGTATTTTTACCTCCAGGTCCCTCCTCTCTTTATGGACATTGAGCCGCACCACAGAGTACTCGACCTGTACACTCATTTTTCCCTCTCTCTGTTTCTCTCCCGATCTTCTCTCACACTTCCATTTCAGGTGCGCTGCTCCTGGTTCCAAGACGGGCCAGATGATTGAGGCTCTGCACGCTCAAGAGGCGCTGACCGGCGAAACACCCACCGGAATAGTTCTTGGAAACGACTCCAACAACAAACGGTACCCAAATGAACCACACATTCGAACCACTTCTCCTAACTTGTTATCTACTTTTCAGTTGTTATCTTCTGGTGCACCACATGAAGCGCCTGGACTCGCCGACGTTCCTCGTGACCAACCACGATGCATCTGCTTTTCCAACCATCTACTCCACTGATCCGTCCTTCCCCGTACCCCACACTTTATTCCATTGAGCACACTTACACACTTTTTTTTCTTTCACTTTGTTTCTTTTTGTGTCTTTCCTCTCCTCCTCCTCCTCCTCCTCCTCTCTCTCTCTCTCTATCACTTTGTTTCTTTCTCCTCTCTCTCTCTCTCTATCACTTTGTTTCTTTCTCCTCTCTCTCTCTATCACTTTGTTTCTTTCTCCTCTCTCTCTCTCTCTCTCTCTCTCTCTCTCTCTCTCTCTCTCTCTCTCTCTCTCTCTCTCTCTCTCTCTCTCTCTCTCTCTCCGGCATTATAGCTCAAGCGCGGCCGTCCTTTCCTGTTTGACCGTATTCTGTGTGACGTGCCCTGTTCTGGCGATGGCACAATGCGCAAGAACCCCAACATCTGGACAGACTGGTTAGACGCATACACACGCAAGTGAGTTAGAGAGTGACACACTCATTTTGACTCATTCAGGACCCTCTCGTCGTCTATTTCGCTGCACAACTTGCAATTGCGCATTCTTGTACGTGGTCTTGAGCTGCTCAAGGTCGGCGGACGACTCGTCTACTCCACGTGCAGTCTCTGTCCCATTGAAGATGAAGCAGTAAGGACTCAAAAAGAGAATGAAAATCAATAGTGTTTTCCTGATTCATTTCTGTGTAGGTTTTGTGTGCAGCCCTTCAGCGCTTTGAGGGTTCTGTGGAGCTCGTTGATGTGTCGGGTTCTCTCCCTGAACTGCGTCGCGAGAGCGGTCTCTTCACATGGAAGGTAAACCACTAAAAAAAACACAAGGCACACACACACACACACACACACACACACACACACACACACACACACACTATCTATTTATCTATCTATCTATCTCACTCTCTATATTTATCACTTTTGTCTTTTTCTCCCTTCTCTCTCTCTCTCTCTTTAATGACATTTCTGGTGCTATATAGATCTTCAATGACGATGTGACAGAGGAGTACGCGACGTTTCAGGACACGCCCGAGAACCATCGCGGTGGCAAGTACCAAAAATCCATGTTCCCGCCGGACCAAGAGACAACCCAGCGACTCCATCTCAACCGAGCAATGTACGCTCACTGACGCACACTTACACATTCATACTCTAACACGTGTTATCTCCTGCATTTGTGTTAATGGGGCGTTTTAGGCGTGTGCTGCCCCACCACCAGAACACAGGTGGCTTCTTTGTGGCCGTTCTCACCAAAACCGCACCCATTGGTAACAGCACACTCATCATCACACAGAATGTTTCTGACACCTCAATTGCGCAGGGGTGGCGGACAAGGCACTGTTTGAGAGCGAGTCGCTTGCGGATCCTGAGGCGGCCAAGGCAGTCGAGCAGGCAGCGGAGGAGGAAGCCGAGAAGCACCTGAAGATTGCGGACAACAAGCGCAACCACGGTGGTGTGTACCGCGAGGAGCCCTTCCGTACTCACAAACAAACACGCACACCCTCTCTCTCTCTTTTTTTTGTTTTGTTTTTTTGTTTGTCTTTCTATCTATCACTTTGTTTCTTTCTCTCCATTTCTATGTTTTTTTCTGTTCTTTTCTTTCCCTCTCTTCTCTTTCTTAAGACTCCTCTTTGTGTGTAGTGCTAGCTGATCGTGACTCGGCGGAAATTACCGCATTCCGCAACCTATTTGGTGTGGGCGACAATGTACGTTTTTCTCGACTCCAATCGCATTCTTATCATCTCCCTTTACTCGTTTTTTAACAGTTTCCGTTTGGCAATCTGATGTGCCGCAGTGACGCCAGCCGGAAGCGGGCGTTTTACCTGGTCTCTGACGCAGTCAAGGAAGTGCTGCAAGCAAGGAACCTCGAGCAGTTGCAGCTCGTCAATGCAGTACGATTGCTGCCACCCACAGTGTTCAAACGCTCACTCTTTATTTTCTCCATTTCTTGCAGGGCGTTCGAGTGTTCTCACTGATCACCCATGCCGAAACAGGACTGCGACTGGGAGGAGAGGGAATTCGCGTTGCGGCGCGATTCGCCACGCGACGTGTTGTGCGTGTGACAGACCCAAGTGATATTGAGCTGTTGGTACGCACCCAAATTCAACGCTCAACTTGTTTCCCCTTTCTGATTTGCTCTCCTTGTTTCATGCAGATTACAAAGGAACAAGTGAAATTGGCTGAAATGAGTGAGGGCACTGTCGCGCAGGTGGACCGAAGCAATCCGGGCTCGGTGGTGCTGGAGCTGCACTCGCCTGTGCCCGAGACATGCCCGGGCGCCGATCGCACCGTTGTCTTGCCCATGCCCGGCTGGATGGGCACCGACACGCTTAATATACAAGTGCCCAAGGTGGAGCGCCCTGCGCTGGGCCTGACGCTGTTTGGTCGCTGGGTCGATTATGTGGGTCAGATGCCTCTCAAACGCAAAAACAAGGACGGCACTCGTGAGGACGATGGCGACGCCTTGGACGGTCAGGCGGACCAAGAGCATTGCGAAGACGCGAATGACAATGATGCACAGGCCGATACTGCGTCCGTCGCCAAGAAACCTCGCATTGTGGCTGAGTCGTCGTCGTCCACCAACGACGAGGCAGGTCCTTCAACTGCCCAATAAAAAAATTTCCCGCTGTTGTTTGTTTCAGTATCGCCTTGCTCGTATATTGGAAACCAGC
The DNA here is from genome assembly GCA_943704425.1 of Ministeria vibrans ATCC 50519. NCBI lineage: Eukaryota > Filasterea > Ministeriida > Ministeriidae > Ministeria > Ministeria vibrans. The sequence goes on from CALSCP010002399.1 coordinate 107,655, forward strand.
TGTCATGACACGATATTATATAGCTTTGCGGGACTTGCCAACACGGAGCATTGCAGTATCGATGTATGTCATCTATTTTTATCACGTCTAACCGACCCAAAAAATAATATGGACAATCGTCGACTCATATATTTATTTTCATAATAATTCGCATTCACAATAATTATTCTTGCTTGACCAACGTAATTAACGTACTTTTCATCATGACGACGGCTTGCGTGCATGAGTTGAAAAATCTTGTTGCAGTTGGAGATTCGCTTTCTGGCGTGGTACAAAACAAACAAAACAAACGATCGATTTTTGCGGATTTATCATTTTCGACTTGCAAATTTAGACATCTCTCCTTCATCGCGTTACAAACCATGGATCTTACTCTTGGGATGACGTGCCGGTGAGCAAAAAAATTTAGCAAAAACATCAATATTTTAGCGACAGCGGTCGGCTATAGACGTTGAGTCGACCAAAATAATTCTTTGTATATTAATTCGACTCACGCTTTTTTTCTTTTTTTACATACATAATATTATGATCATGATCAGCCCTTCCGAGCAACTTATGTGGTTGTTCCCATGCCAAAGACGGTTTCTCGCAAGTAAGTAAAGCGTCTGTTTGTGATAGATAATGCATGCTCTGGGTATATATATTTTCGCGGTTTGAGTTTATTACTAACATGGTTTATCCGAGTTTACCCTCAAAAATAAGAAGAACAATTAATTTTAACTTTTTCGTCGCAGCCCCGGCGAAAAAGTCGAATTGCACGTGGTGGAGGGAGACCTGGGCGTCATCAATCCGCATCGCTACGACGATGCGCACGTGGTAGTCGTCGTGTACTCGGTGTACAGTCGACGTTCCTATGAAAAGGCATCGGATTTGGTGGCGCAAGTGCGACGCTTTCGAAGGGACGTGCCCATTTGCGTTGTCGAATGCGACGCAGGGTGTGACCCCCAGTACTTGGACACAGGCCACGTAAGAAAATAAGAATAACAAATAATAATAATAATAATTATTATTATTATTATTATTATTATTACTATAATATATTTTCTTCGCTTTGCTCAGGTCAACAGAGCACGAGTGAGTAGCTTGGACTTTAGTGCCCTCCTGGGCAAAGACCGCGCACAGGCGCTGATGAAATGCTCTGTGCAACATCGCGAAAGCATTCGCCTGCTCGTCAACAAGGTCATCGAACTGGCCATGTCGCAGTCGCGTCCGTTTACACCATCACCCAAAGGCATTTCGAGATTTGTACCCAAATTATTCTCTTCTTCAGCCAGTAGGAGGCCCCGCACCCCGAATTGACTGTACTCACACAAGCTTTTGTACGTGCATAGAGGACACATTCAACACACAGAGCATCAGCTTTTCCGCCTCTACACCTCTCGGCGCAGTGCCACGCACCACACCCGTGCACACAAAGAAGCGACCGGTGAGCGAGTCAGTTGTCAACAACACCAGGCACCAAAGACTGTCGGGCCCGCACGACAACACGAAGAAAACAATCAGCACAGTCGACTTTATCACGGAAACAGCACACGAAGACAAAACCGCCGAGCATCAACCACAAGAAAACGACGAAGAGAAGGAGGAGGAGGAGGAAGAAGAAGAAGAAGAACGTGACAATGTGCAGGTGGGTGAGGCAGGGGGTGAAGGCACAACCGAACATACAACGCACGTTGCAGTTCCAGCGCTCACGGGGCCTTGGTACACAGCCGTACGCAACACAGAGGTAGTTACATGTGCCACAAGGAGAGGAATACGAGGTCTATACTAACACCCACGTTTTGCCTCTTTTTCAATGCACACACAGGAGAAGAAGCGCTTTGTGACCACCTGTAAGTTCACAGCAAGAAACCCAAGCGCCTCATTCTTGTTTGTTTTGTTGCAGTTTTGCACACGAAAGACAATGTAAGGCACACGCGCGACGCGACCGCCATCAGTTTAAACACGCTGTCGCAACGTCTGCAATACGACCGAGTGGACTTGGACTCAGCCATGGCCAGCATGTACGCCCTTGTGGACGAAACGGCAGCCGCAGTCGCCTCGCTGGAGGCCAGCCTTGCAAATCCCGCAATGCGCACAACCTACATTGCCCTGGCTCTCCATGAGCTCTTTTGCCAGGTGATGCCTGAGGAGCTTGTTGACGAGATTGCGCCCTGGAGATTTGAATATGAAATGGCGCTGCTATCGCGCTCCAGGAGCCTCATGCGGCTGTACGACCGCGTCCATACGACTGCAAGCATTGATTGTCTTGTCGCTGAGCGCGTGAACCAAGCGCGGTGGCGTGCACAGCTCGAGAGGCTCTTTGACAGTCTGCCGCGCGAGACGATCCATGATGTCGCATTGCGGGCGCTCCTCTGTGCAGCATTTCGCGCGTTGGGAGGCGGCGCGGGCGGTCACGACAAGGAACACATTGCTTCGACACTTGTAGACAACCCTGATGTCCATCAGGCATTGGCAGGGGGCGCCACCGAGGACGAAATGGTGCGATTGGCACATGAACACACTGTGGGACACTCCTGCGAAGCCACTCGCTGTGTCAGCGAAGCAGCCCGGCACAGTGTGTCTGTGCACGACGCACAGTCAACCGAGGCATCGACAGAGGCGCGCAGGGCATTGAGATATCGATTCCGACAACGCAAACGCATTCGAGCAGTAAGAATGAATAAAAAATAATAATAATAATAATAATAATAATAATAATTATTATTATTATTATTATTATTATTATTGTTGTTGTTGTTGTTGTTGTTGTTGACATTGATTTAATTATCTTCTGTGTATTATGTAGGTGTTCTCACAAGAAGAGGCTCTTCAATTTTAGACTTTTGCTTTTCAATTTTGTTACAGGGAGCTTTGTTTGTAATACAAGTACGTTCTCTTTTCAAACGCTTTGTTTGGTGAGTCTCAAGCGATTCCACACAATGACAACACCATCAAGACTGCCACTGGCAAGGAGCGACTCGTCGTTGTTCCACGAGACCGCTGTGACGGGGGCCATGTGGCCCTGTAGTTTGTTGACGTTGATTTTGCGGACAATGTCGAAGAAGTACACGTTGCAATCTTCGCTGCCCGTCACTGCAAGGTGGAATAAAAACAGAGGATTGTATTTAGAAGGGGATCCTTGAAAAAAGGAAAATAGGAGCATTACCGACACAGGCGCCTTCGAGAAAGCTCATTAGAGGACAGAAGGAGGATTTGATGGGAACGGAGGTCTGGAGAACTGGGAAGGCACAGGCGAGGACAAAGCAGGACTGGCCTTTGCGAGAGGAGGCAGATAGTGTGTCGAGACCAATGACATGATAAAGGAGCAGTTGATTCTGGGCGGAGCAGAGCAGGTACGGGGTGCGGGATTCACGGGAGACCCATGCGCGGTAGGCAAGAGAGGTGACGGCGCACGGAACAGCGCTCTTCTTGGCAGACGCAGACGTAGGCGCTGACGAGAGAGAAAGCGTCGTGACGGCAGTAGTGGCACGCGGGAGGCGGGTGAAGGAGCCCGTGGTGGAAGCAAAACGAAAGGCAAGGATGCTGCCCGATTGGGTCCCGGTAAAGATGGTCTCGCCCTGGGCGTCCATGGCAAGGCATGTAGCCGCACTACTGCCCACCTTGACTGCCCCCGTCTGCTTGCCTGTGCTCATGTTGAACGCCAAAAGACGACCCCTCTCTTGCGTCACAAGCTACGGAGAAAAGACAGCCAATGAACAAAGCGAACGAGAAAGGAGGGACAAAGAACAAATTAAAATAAAGAGTAAAGAGAGAGACTCTTTTTTTGAGAGAGAGAGAGAGAGTAAGAGCACGTACGACGACATTATTGTTGACGGAGTGAAAGACACAGCTGAGGAAAGGCGAAGGCGTCTTGTCGTCACTGCGCATCACTCGCAGGCACACTCCTGAACTCGTGTCCCACAGACGCGCTGTTCCATCGTCTGCAAAGTGGAAAGTAGTTTTTATAATATATAATTGAATAATAAAATAATTATATTTTGTAACATTATGTGTTTTCACGTACTGCTCACACTCAGAACAAAGTCGTTCTGCTGCGACCATTCAAAGTTGTTGACAGGTCCCGAATGCCCTCGAAGCGTATGGAGAACGCGCGCACTGGGCAGACACGCACACAGCGACAGAGTGCCGTCTTCGCTCGACATGCACAGCAGGTCGTGTGAGTCGTGCGCAAACTTGACCGCAGTAATAGGCCCTGTGCCAAAGCATAATAATTAGTTGACAATCAGACGAAGGAGACGACACGAAAGTTTGTACCTTTGTGTTGGTCGAAAATGTAGTGCATTCCCGAAAACGCATAGTTCTCGCCAACGGAGATAGATGTGCCGGCCATCGCACGCGACGCATCCGCATACTTGGTAGGAACTATTCGCAGAGAGTGAGCGAGAACAAGAGAGACAAGGAAAAGAGAGAAAAAACAAGCGTCGGTACCGATGGGCTTGTCGGACGCCTCCTCGCTTGGGCTGAGTGCGGAGACCCTTGATCTTGCACGAGGAAGCCGAGGACTGGAGCTGGGTGCACGGTGGGTGGACGCCGCCGGCATTGCCGACGCCGACAGCGCAGACAAGGAGGAGTCCGCGAGGGCGCGCGCACCACTGCCGCCCACACTCGTTGGCGTTGGGCTGCGGACCGCCTGTGGGAACTTTCGCGTCAGCAGCTGCTCGCGCAACTCCATGTACTCAATGCGCTTCATAATGTCGAGGTGTGGGGTCGCCTGGAGCACTTCCAGTCGTCTGCACAGGACAGTCAGGCGCCACAGCAACAACACATCGCTGAACTTACTTGTGCCGATACCACTCGCTGTGGTTGCCACCGCGACTACGTCGAGAACGACGCTCAGCAAACTGGTCGTCTATTCTGATGAGTTGTTCGCAGACTGCGTCAGTCATACTGGAAAATAAATTACAATTATTAACAATTTACAATGATAATGAAACTACAAGAGAAGTATTATCACTTATCAGTCAATGAGGGATTTCCGATTAGCCTTCAGACTCGATCAAATGAGCCAATTTGAAGCGATCAACATGCAATAAAGCCACAGGGAATACGACGCGTATTTTCATACAATTATGAGGTGAGAATGAGTACGAGGAGTAAAATGAAAACATTGATACTCATTAAAATCAAAAATTCACTTTTTTTGTTAAAACGCCCGTCAGCCATGTCAACCAAAGTCGATCTGAAGGTGGTATTGCTGGGCAAGGAGCACACCGGCAAATCGTGCCTTGTTGAGCGCTATCTTCATGATCGCTTCTCTCACGAGACTCGCTCCGTACGATCTGCCCTCTCCTTCGCTCTTCCTCTCTGCTTCTCGCCCCCTTCACGCTGCCCCACACGGCCACCTTGCTGCATGTGGACCCGTGGTCCTTGACCTACCCTCACCCACCCGCAGACACACACAGACACACACACACAGACACACACACACACACACAGTGTATCACAATGTGTCTTCCAGCTAATAAATGTTGTGTGTCTTGTGATGCAGACGGTCGGCGCTGCCTTTGGCGCGAAGAAGCTGAGTGTAGGCGGAGGGAGGTCGCTCACCTTGGGGATTTGGGTATGTGTCTGTGTGCTTGTTGAGCGTGTGCGTTGCGTGTGCAGTGCAGACGGACGAGTGTTCCAACGCGCTCTCCCTTTTTGCGTAGGACACGGCCGGCTCCGAACGCTACGAAGCCATGTCGAGAATTTACTACCGAGGTGCCAAGGCTGCCATCATTTGTTACGGTACGCGCGCGCTGGTGCGTTTGGCGCTGGCACTTGTGCTTAAAACGCCCTTCCTTTTTCGTGAACAGATATTTGCGACGCCGTCTCGTTTGAACGATTGCGCTTTTGGGTGAACGAGCTAAAGAGCAACGAGCCCGCATGTGCCATCTATTTGTGCGGCTGCAAGTTGGATCTTGTCGAGTCAAAGCAGGGTGTAGATATTCACGAGGCAAACGACTACGCCGACGAAATTAGTACGCCAGTATAATAATTATTATTATGATCACGTTGGATGTCACTCACACACTCCCTTTCGCTTCTCCCTTGGTATTCTTCCCTCTCCTCCCCCCTCTCACACACACATATTATATACGTACACCCACATCTACCGGTGCGAACAGAGGCACAGCATATGCAGACGTCGTCCAAAACAGGGCAAGGCATTGGAGAGTTGTTTGAGAAGATTGCAAGTGACTTTGCAGCGTCGACGCAGTACAGCCCGTCGTCGCGCGCAGACGGCACAGGGGGCGCGTCGTCTGCGTCGTCCACAACCATCATTGCGGGCTCGTCGACCGACGCCGTCAATGCCGGCTGGGGCTGTTGCTGAAACCAAAACACACACTCATATCCCATCCCATCTCATCCCATCAGCTTTGTTGGTTCCTTCTCCTTCCAATCACTGTAACCTTTTTTTTTTTACTCTATTGAACAAAGTACAAACAGTATTGTTTTTGTTATTACACTGTGGTGTGAGCGTCCAAGTCAAAGATGGACACGGGACTGTGCGCAGTGCCTTCCAAAGAACACTCGAGCGCATTACGAAGGTCGCTCAATCTAAGGGGGAAAACGAGGCAGAGAGACAGAGAGAGCATAATAAGTTGAGAGCCAGTTGCGTGAGAGTATCGTTGCTCAAAAGTAAAATAGCACCACACACACACAGACACACACACACACACACACACACACAAGACATAGACTAACCTCTGCACGTGATGCGTGTGGCCCTCGTGTGCATAGGCCGTCAGTGCGTCGTTCAGGCGTCCTTGGCTCTCCCTCAGCACTCCCATTGACACACCACTCTGTTCCTCATCACCTAATCGCACTACAAACGACACTACTAAGAAACAACAATACACAAACAAAATGACATACGCTTGGCGAGATGGAGTCTGCGTGCGGTGTCGCCAAGGCGAGCGTGGCGGGCCAGGGCAATGAGAGCGTCGTAGCGCCCGTCGCGCGTATTGCCGGTGCGTGCGCGCGCCAGCACAATCGCGTACAGATCGGGCGCACTCAGCTGCCGCGCACATCGTAGCGCACTCTCGAGTCGCTCGTGTCGCACCAGCGCAGTGAAAAATCGCCGTCGAAACACATTCACCGTGATTTGCTCGCGTTGCTGCTTCACATCAACTGCTCCTACCACTTCCGCCGGTTTCATCACCCTCTCTCGTTCCTGCGACAACTGCCCCTCCCCCTGATGACTGCCACCCTCGTCGTCCTCAAGTTCTTCTTGATCAAAGGCCGTCACTTCGTTGCGCCGGTCGTACGTCGCAAACAGGCGCCAGAGCAACGTCTCCAGCGCCCCCGCACGAGCCTGGGCCGCCCCATCGCCCACCCGCGCCTCATCGTGATACAGACGCAAAAACGTGTCCACACAGGCGCGAAGAGCACACAACGCTGCACTCGCGTCGACTGACCATGGGAGCACCCGCGCCAACGCAAGTGCCTCTGCAAACATCTGGTCCTGCTGTTCGTGCACACCTGAGAATGGTCTGTGCAGGCGCAAGTGCATCCGCATGAGCGACACAAACCCCAGTGTGCCATCGTCTACGGCACCCAGCTCAAGGCGCACAGCACAGAGTGGTCCGGATTCAAGGGCAACCAACACCGTGTCGCCACGGTAGCAGCTCCCATTGGGTTCACCGCGCGCCCACACACACACAGGAAAGCTCTTTCGCAATTGCTGTGGCTGCTGCTGTTGCTGCTGCCGAGGCTCCGCAGCACTGACAGTGTGGTGGCCCAGACGGTCGAGGTACATTGACAGGTCAATACAGCTTGTGTCCACGTTGAGCGGTCGGTCATCATGGACAGAGACGCTGAGCAGCGTAAGCGCTGCATCGAACCAGCAGAAGGAGCCACGGGAGTCGACGACAGCAAGGGCAGCATCAGACTCGTGCCACAGTACACTCAGAGGCACCTGTAGTCCATCGGGGACGTGTCGACGGGCCAGTGCCGGAGCAGCAGCCACTGCTCCACTGCCAAGGTTGTTGTGTGCACAGCGACGCACCAACACCAGTGCGCCATCGTCGCAGACGAGCACCGTTGCCGTCTCGCCATGGTTCACTTTCGCGTGCACAACCTCTGTTTCCGTCTCCACCACCATGGTCTCCCGCTCGTCCGTTCGACACTCTTCTGCGCCCTCCACCAACTCATAGGCACACAGCCACACGCGACGACGGTTGTCTTCGTCAAGCTCGCACGTGAAGAACACACGAGGATGCGACTGACTGAACGCCAGCGAGAGGATCTGCTGCCGTCGCGTTTTCACACGACACACTTCTCGAAGTGGCTCGGCCGCGGTAGTAGTAGCTATTCCTGTGGTAGTGGCGGATGCTGAGGAACTTGACACTGCAAAGAGCACAACGTTGACACGACTGCGTCTCTCAGAGGTGCCACTGCGCGTCCAGAAACAGGCGACGAGCGACCCCGTCGGATTGGCACACACACGCGCGTCGGCGTACGCCTGCTGTGCACTCTCGGCGGGCCCCAACTGCACCGTTTGCATCACTTTGATGTCGATTGGGGGAAGACGGTCGTCGCTGCGATCCTTCTCCTTGTACAGTTGCACCAGAGTGAGACGGGAGTGGTTTTCGCTTGTAAGCAGCGCCAGCGGTCCGCCCAGCAGCGTCGCCGACGCAATGTGACGGTCGTTGATCTTGTCCGCAAGTGCCGCATCATGTACCATGCCGGTACAGTCGCCCGAGTGGCTGGCCACCGTGAAGAGCGTGAGGGTGCCGTCGTTCAAGAACAGCACAAATCCGTGCGTCGCCCCAAAGCGCGTCTCCTGCATCGCAACTGGCCGCCGTCGTGGTTCTGCCATAGCTTTTTCACACTGACGCAAAGCATCGCGCAGCCGATGTGCTCGTCCCGAGGCGCGGCCGTTCGGCGGCAGTGTGGTGAGGCCGCGCGCGAGACTCCACGCGTCGTCGCTGGTGCTCGTCGTCAGGGCACCACTGCCACCCGACGCGGGCGGCGGGCGGCTGTCCGACACGCCCACGGCATTCAACGACAACGTAGACGATGCGCCTGTCCCGGACGACTTGTCGCGATAGCAATGGACGCCGAGAGGAACGTCTACACAACAATAACAAAATTCCTTTCAGCTGTCAGAAAAAATATATGTGAACTTTTTGAAAACAAGAGTGTTTCTTTTGAGGATGCCCATCAAGAAGGCAGCGTGATGTGATTTAAAATGCACATACCACCCGGCTGAGGTCCCTACATAGACGATAAGCGGTGTTAGCGGGTGTAACAGCGCTGTTTGAGTGATACTGATGATTTTCGAAGTGCCCACAAATGAACGTGTACAAGCAGCGTCGTCATCGACCGCCCCCCTGAAATCACCTCTATGGAAAGGATGATGGCTAAGCCGGAAAAAGAATGAGTCAATTATTTATTTATTTATTTATTTCAATATGAGATTGAAAAACTGTGTGTGTGTGTGAAACTGGAAAAATAAGAAGTCAAAACTAAATTAATTTTACCTCATCATGTCGCATATGCACCGTCGAGTACTGGTAAGGATCACACTGCTCCGAGAACTTCTTCTGGGATTTATAATTTGGTCTTGTTTGTTTGAAAATGAATATGATTTTGAGTTCATCGCGTCGACCCTTCTCCACTCTCCCGAGTCGTGTTGGCTCGATTGGATGCACTTCCTACGCGTGTTTCTGCTCCCGTTGCGCCAATTGTCTTATTGATGCTGACACAAAACGGATTTTTTTTTTTTTTTTCAAACCTCTCTTGGTTTTTAGGGCCCCACTGGCCGAAACTTGTCTTTAGAAGGCTACGTTGGCTTTGACGGGCTTCCCGACCAGCTTGTCAACATCCGATCGCGCTACGGTAGGAAACAAAGTGACGTGCGCTGAGCGACAGTCTGTTCCGTTTTGAAACTCACTTTAAAAAAAAAAAAAAAAAAAAAAAAAATTGCAGGATTCGAATTCAACGTCATGTGCATCGGTAAGCACGAGGGGTACAGGGGGTGTGGAGGGGAATGAAGGGTGCTGGGTGGGGAAGAAAATGGAAGGGGCTCACAGGAGTGAGTGAGAGAGAGAGAGAGAGAGAGAGTGATGGACAGCGCGTCAGTCGCACACACAACTTATCATCAGCGGTTGTTCCCGACTGACTCCCCTCTTTCCCTCGTGGATTTTGCTTAGGCGAACCTGGTATTGGCAAGTCGACGCTCATTGACACGCTGTTCAAGACCGAACTGGAGACCAAACCACAGATGTGGCGTCAAGAGAAGGTGTCGCTGGATGTGAATCAATTTGGTATGCGTCTTGCGTGTGTCTGTTCCTCTCTCTCATTTGTTCTTTCTATTGTACATACAGACCTGGAGGAGAGTGGCATTGAGTTGCAGCTGTCTGTCATTGACTCGCGTGGATTTGGCGATCAAATTAACAAAGAAAAAAGGTTTGTGTGAGTCGTATCGGCTGAGATAATCTCACGTGTGAATTTTCTCAGTTTCAACCCCATTGTGGAGTACATTGACAAGCAGCTGGAGTCCTATATGAAGGAGGAGTCGCGCACCCGTCGTCACCTCAAGACTTTCAAGGACACGCGAGTGCACGTCTGTCTCTACTTCATCTCCCCTACTGGTACGACACATACGCACATACTCTTCGACCGGTCCTCCTAAACGCTTGTTGGTCTGATTTTTTGTGTAGGGCACTCGATCAAGTCAATGGACCTGGAGTGTCTGAAGGAGCTGCAGTCGCGCGTGAATGTGATTCCCGTTATTGCCAAGGCGGACACGGTTACCAAAGAGGACTTGGACCGCTTCCGCAAGCGTATCCGCAGAGAGTTTGCTGACAACGATATCCACCTCTACCAGGTACGCATCTCATTCTTCCCACTGTCAATGTACCATAGTAATGTTGCTTAAAACTGCCTGGATATGTGTCCGTCTCTCTGTGTGGTTCTTACGCACTATCACGCACACACCTACACAAACACACACATACATGTAGATATATATAATTATATTATATATAATTATATATATACTCTCTCTCTCTCTCTCAAATTATCTCTTTCTTGTGTCGGCCTGACTATTCTCTCTGGTAGTTCCCCGATGAGGACCCAGCGGATGCTAAGCTTGCGGCAATGCAGCCGTTCGCGGTGGTGGGGAGTCGCACGCAGGTTGGGTTTGGCGAGAAGAAGGTGCGAGCGCGGCAGTACCCGTGGGGGCTGGTTGAGGTGGAGAACGACAAGCACTGCGACTTTGTGCACTTGCGGGAGCTGCTGGTGCGCAAGCACATTGTGGATTTGGTGCAGTCGACGCACCAACGCCACTACATGACGTACCGTGCCGAAACAATGGAGAGCAAGGGGTTTGTTGACAAGGACGACGAGAACATTGCCAAGGCGTTTGAGGAGAAGAAGAAGGCCTTTGAGGAGGAGATGAAGCTTGCCGAGGAGACCATGAGACAGCGCTTTATCAGCAAGGTCCAGTCCAAGGAGGCGCTCCTCAAGAACAAGCAGCAGGAGGTCAGCACACACGCAACCCGCACCATCCTCTTTATCACTTTTGTTCCACTTTGTTTCGCTATTACTGTGTTTCTCTCTCTCTCTTTTTTATATATTTTTGTTTTTTTCCCCCTTCCGCTATCCTTTATTTCTTTCCCTCCTATCTCTCTCTGGATCTGTGTGTCTCTTTTTCTCCTTCTTTATGTTTTTCCCTCTCACACACACTCACATGCGTAGATGTCCGACAAGTACGAGACACAGCTGAACAAGCTCAACGCGGAGCTGCGCCAGCTCAAGCAGCGTCAGTTGCAGCTCGACGACCAGCACAATGCTCTCAAGGCGGCCGCCAGCCACTCGCCCAAGGAGAAGCGCAAGAGTCGCAAGTTCCTCCGTGGCAACACCCCCACTCCTCAGCTCTAATATTCTTTATTATTATATTTTCCTTGAATTGAAAAGCCGACAGTCTCATTCTACGACAACGTGCAAAGCAGCAGCGCTGATTGATTCCTGATTGATTCCTTTTTTCAGCATTTGTTCAAAGAATTTTTAGATTGTTCATTTCAATCATTTGGTTCAATATTCAAATTGAACTAATATTTTCTACTTCAATTTGTTCACGTTTGGATGGCTTCGACACCACGGCGGCCTCTGTCGCCGCCGATGCAAGGCAGCCCCCGACTCCCGTCTCCGGGCTACCGACCAGCCGCCAAATCGTCCACTCGTCCAAACACGATCGTGAGCAAAGTACGCCGCGCTGCTTGCCCGCTCCCCTCCGTGTGCATAGCGCCATGCGTGTGTGTGTGTGCGTGTGTGTGTGTACACCCTCCCAGCCTAGCTCGTATCTATTGCGTGTGCCACTGAAATTTCCCATTCTGCTCTCCTCACTCGCATTCGCTTCTGTAGAACGCCAAGTACATGCGCGATCACGGGATCCACGACACCGCCATCCGGTGCATGCTCCTGGCCGACAAGTGGGGCTGTTATCTTGTACGCGCTTGTGAGAGCAGTGCTGTGGTCAACATTGACCCGTCGCCTTCTCTCTCATTTTGTCTCTCTCTTTCTTTGCCTCTCTATCACTTTGTTTCTCTCTCTATCACTTTGTTTCTCTCTCTCTATCACTTTGTTTCTTTCTCCTCTCTCTCTATCACTTTGTTTCTCTCTCTATCACTTTGTTTCTTTCTCCTCTCTCTCTCTCAAACTCTCAAACTCTCTCTCAAACTCTCAAACTCTCAAACTCTCTC
>CALSCP010002399.1:124719-135285 GCA_943704425.1 Ministeria vibrans ATCC 50519
GGGGGGGAGGGTAAATGTGTACATTTTGTTTTCTATTATTCTTATTATATTTTTTCTTCCTACGTACCTTGTTGACTGGGTTGACTGAGCAGGCAATGTGAAGTGGAATGTACCCAGCATGACTCTTGCTGTTGACATCAGCGCCATTTTCTATCAGCATTTTCACCGTTTGAACGCTTCCAGAGCGAGCAGCCTAATCGAAAGGTACGAGTAACTCCGCAGGAACTTCGAACCGTGGAAATGTCTATTACTTCGTGCAATGCTGTGAGTCCATCCAAATCGGTCTTGAGCTTCACCTCTGCACCTTTTTCAAGCAAAACTCCGCATACTACACCCAATGCGCACGGTGAGTCATCGTGATAATTTTTAATTACCTTCGTCTTTTCCATTATGCGAAGCCTAACAAAACAAACAACGTATAAGTATTATTATTATAATATTATAATTATTTACGTTACCTCCATAAGAGGTGTTTGGCCGTCGAGTCCTTGGCAATTGACAGAAATGCTGGGAGTCAGACTCAGGAGGCGGCGGACAATTGCAACATGTCCACTTCGACAAGCGGCAAAAAGACACAATTCTAATTCCCCAAGTTCCTTCCGCTCTATCATTTCGTCGATGCGGGCTTCAGGGAGTGTTGATAATACCTATAACAACAACATACATGAAAGATACAGAGAAAAAAAAGATATTTTTCCATTTCGTTGCACATCAGTGTCAAAAAGAGACGCGACGTTTTTTTTTGGGTTTTACTTTGCTGATTTTGCGTTCGTTGCTACGCGACCCCTGAGTTGCCGTGCGACTCTTTTTGGAGGAATGGCGCGAGCGTGCACTACTCGATGACGAGCTGCGTGGGGGCACAAGAATGTGGTTGTGGTTGTAGGGGGGCGGGGCCAGCAAGCGCGGTCCATCATGATCAGCTCCGCGATGATTGGCCGTCACATTGAGAGTCACGCTGTCAAGCTCCGTCTCATCCACTTCGCTGCTGTCACTAACCGTGTCCAGTTTTGGTGGACCTGACATGTACTGGTACTTTTGTTGTGCGCTCATCTCAGTATAATAAAAAGAATAAGAATGATTAAAGAAGATTGATTAAAGAAAATAATAATTATTATCGAATCTCATCGACTTTTCTCACTAATAATGCTTCTTCTTAATCTTCATAAATTTAATAATTATTCCTAATAATTAGTATTAAATAATTCTTCTTCTTCTAATTGATAAATTAATAACAATATTATTATTATTATTATTATTATTATTTTGAATAATTATTATTACTCTTCGACTTTGAAGCTACAGTCTCTAGTGCAAAACAATAATAACATTTTTTTCACACAGTATCACAAACAAACGTAAAAATATGAATATCGTCGCAATCTCTCTCTGAATTTACTCTTACCACTCCCAATCATCATCATTATTATGGTAAAAAGTTCAAGTTATTTCATTAATTTTTTGTTCCAAGAGAAAAGAGTGGGAAGGATATGTGGGCTATAAACTAATAAATGGGCCACTCAGGGAACAATATAATACGTAATCAAATATTCGGGGTACGCCTGCTCGCCACGGTACACAACAAACTCCTTGTATGCAAGACCATCCTTTGACGGTTCCCTATCAAACAAAAAAAGTACATCAGAAAATGGTGAGATGGCATTGCACGTACCCAATGACACTGTCGTGGCCCGGCGGTGCGTGCGGAATCTTTTGTGCCGTGTGGTAGATGCGTGGTCGCCCCAGAGCTGTCCGACACACCAGCATTCGTCGCGGACATTCATAACAACTACCATAACAATTACGTGCATCAATCATTGCCTCTTCCATCTCTCACCGAATAAAATCTACCTCTTGTTCTGATGCTCTGCACATCCCTTTCCACCGGAAATTCCATGCACATACTGATTTGACTTGCTCGAATCTTCCGCAAAGTAAATACCTTGAAACACACGCATGTTTAGTAGACGCCTCGAAAAACTATAATAATTATTATTCTTTGTGTGGTTACCCGCGCCAAACATTCCGCCAATGTACGCGTGTCGTTCGTCAAAGCCTCGCTCGACAATGCCTTCAATAAAGGGCGAGCCGTGGAACAACAACTGCTCGTTGGGATCCCCCTCGTTGTTATCCGCCACAATGTTCCGTCGATACCAATACCTATTGGAAACGTCAACCATCGTTTAGTGACTCCACCAAGTTTTTTTAAAAAAAAAGCAAGTCTCTTACAGGTCCCACAGTCGTCTGTTCTGTACACGCTGCACCGACTGAACGCGGTACGTTGAAAAAGTGCCGCCCGAGTCGCCCTTGTGCGGGCGAATAGTCTTGATCATCATCTCCTCGACAAACCGGCGGTCCTTGTGCTCCGGTCCCAACGTCTGCAGATATAAGTCTGTTCCATCCGGCATGGGCATCCAGTTCAGAGGCACTATTAAAAAAAGAAAGAAAGCGCGAGCAAAATACAATCAGAAAAAATATTAAACACGCCAACGAAACGGTTTGTACCAATGCCCTTGTCGTCGGTGCGACCCGACACGTGATTGCGGGCCTCTTTGAGCATCTTGTGGCGGTGGCCGTGCACGGCGACGCCAAGTTCCTTCAGTTCGCTGTGTTCCATTTCAGCCAAAATCGACACGGTGATGGCCTCGCTGGTCATGAGCTGTGAGTACTCCTCGAGGCCCTGTTGCTTGAGCCAGGTCGCAATGTCCACTTCGGCACTGGCCGGTGTAAACGCATTGTAGTCTGAGACACCCTTGGACGAGGCTGTCGCCATGCCACTAAGAGCCAGACGGTCACCCACGTCGTTCTCGTCGTCGCCAAACGCTGACCCGCGTCCCTTAAGGTTCGCCATATCCTGTACACTCGCAGTGGGACTGCGCACCCCTGACGTGGAAGTACTCGTCTTGCGCGTAGCAGACGCCGCAGCGGCCGTCACAATGCCTGACGACGACATGTTACGCGTCAGCATGGAGGGCGTCACGCCCTGCAGCAACGACTTGACCTCGTCTGCCGTCGCCAGGTCCAGTGGCGTCTTTCCTTCGACGTTGGTTGCACTTGGATTTGCACCGTGTTGCAGCAACAATGAGCACACCTAATCATAAAAATGACAATAAAACAATAATAATAATAATTATTATTATTATTTTGTTATTTTTTTTCTTCTTTTTCTCCTACCTGCAAACGACCCTTTTGAGCAGCTTCATGCATGGGTGTAAACTTCCAGCGGTCCATGGCGTTGATGTTGGCGCCCGACTGAATGAGAAAGTCGGCCATGTCGACGTGTCCGTAGCTGGCCGCGTTGTGCAGTGAGATGAGTCCGCCCTTGTCCTTTGAGTTCACGTCGGCACCCTTCTCCACCAACATTTGTGCCACCTGACCGCAAACCATTATTATTATTTTCATAATTATTATTAATATTATTATACACAACAGTGGCTTGACGTTGTGCATCACATTACCTCGAGTTGATTGAAACCAGCTGCCAAGTGAAGTGGCGTTGAGTTGCGGCCCTTGGAGTCTTTGCAGTCAACATTTGCCGAGTCAATGACACGACGCACCCGCGCGAGATCGCCCGTCTTGGCACACTCGAGCAGGGCCGCATCAGGGTCCATAATATCACGAATCTAAAATAATGAGAGGGAGTTCAAAACACAACACTAAGCACTCAGCACAGGTTTACGGCGTGTCCTGCCTGCCGCCCCCGTCCCGCTTTCCCCGCTGACTAGGCCAAGTCCGTTCCCTTGGCTAAAGCAACAACAACAACAACAACAACAACGGACCTCTTGATCTTCGGCAAGATTGATCGGAGTGCGACCGTCGCAGTTGCGTCGACTGGGTTCACCGCCATACTTCATAAGCAGACGCACCACCTCAGCGCGACCCTTGCTTGCCGCCTCGTGCAACGGCGTAAACTTCCATTGGTCCTCACAGTTGGGATTAGATCCCGCCTTGAGCAACATCTAAAGAGACAAGTCTTTAATAAAAAAAGTCAAGGTGCCATGGTCGCCAATACCTCTGCAACTTTGACGTGACCATAGCTACAGGCATTGTGAAGGGGCACCAGGCCACCCTTGTCGGCCGTGTGTGGGTCGGCATCGTGTTGAAGCAGTAGCTCGACAATGGGCGCGCGGTTGTAGCCCGCTGCAAAGTGAAGGGGTGTCGATTGACGGCCACTCGCGTCGCGACACCTCGGAGACGCAATCTGGAGGAAAAAAAGACGAAAACAAAAAGAACAGAAACGAAAAAGTTTAGTGGGCAACGCAAGGTTATCTTCTCGAAATATTTTCATACTTTGAGGAGGTTCTTGACTTCTTCAATAGAGCCAGTCTTGGCGGCTTCGAGAAGTTGCAGCTCAGCCTTGGCAACCTCAGGAGAAGTAGCAGCAGCGGCGGTGGTGGCGGTGGCTGAGGCGACCACGGGGGGCGGCGATGCTGGGGTGGAGTTTGACGAGCGGGGACTGCCGGGCAGGGGAGGTGGCGGACGCATGCTCTTTGGACTGTTTTGAGCGCCTTGAGACGCAACCAGACGAGTGTTGGATGCGGCGGCTGAAGGGGTACCTGAGGCGGCGAGGGAACGCGAGCGGGATGGCACGGGAATAGACTCTTCGGTTGAGTGTGAGATGAGAGAGGTCACCTGTGGGTCCGTGGCGAGCTGTGCGGGCGTGTGGCCTCCGCTGTTCTTTGCAGACGTGCTTGCACCATACTTGAGGAGGACGGTGACCGACTCGACACTGGAGGCGAGTGCCGCTGCATGCAGTGGTGTGTTGAGTGCGTTGTCGAAGGTGCCAACAGGCGCACCCTTGGACAGCAGCAACTCTATTACATCGGCGCGACTTGCTTCGGCGGCATAGTGTACGGGGGTGCGACCAACACTGTCGGTGGCGTCGACTTCGGTCGAAACGGCATCAATACAGGCGCGGACGGTGTCGAGGCTGCCGTGGCGACACGCAATGTGAAGGGGACGAGCCTCCTTCTCGGAGTACACCTTGAGAGCAAAGAGCGGCGAGGCTTGCGCAGCGCGCAGTGTCGTAAGGTTGTTGGAGCGAATGGCGTTGACAAGTTTGCGCAAATGGCCTTCCTCCTCAATGAGTTGACGCATTTTGTCGTCCTTGGCGCACTCGAGAGGCAGTCGGCCGTCGGAAGTCTTGATGTCGAGTCGCGCTCCCGCCGACATGAGCAGTCGACACACCTCAAGACGGTTCTTGCTGATCGCCTCGTGCAGCGGTGTAAAGTGCCACTGGTCCTCAGCGTTGACATTTGATCCTCTTTGAATCAAAAGCTACAAAATGAAAAGAATAAAAATAAATATTAGAAGAAGAAGAAGAAGATAAAATATATTAAAATTAAATAATAAAGACGTTATTAATAATTATTATTAATATCATTATTTATATTATTGTGATTTTTATGTACCTCTGCGACTTTGCGATGACCATAACTACAAGCGTTGTGAAGGGCAACAAGACCACCCTTGTCAAGTTCGTGAACAGAGGCACCCATGTCAATGAGAAATTCGACGGCGTGGTAGCGATTGTAGCCGCAGGCAAGGTGCAATGGGGTGCTCTGACGACCGTCTGTCGAGCGACGGTTCACCGACAGCGGGGTGACGTAGGCACGCAGTGCGTCCAAGTCACCGCGTTTGACCGCCTCGAGAATTTCATCTGTCTTATAGGTACCACCGAGGATCGCTTTGACATCGTCAGTGGAAGCAATGGCCAGTGGAGTGTCGCCCTCTTTGGTCTTGAGCGAGGCATTGGCTTTGCGCTGCAACAGAGTGATGCACACGTCCGTTTTACCCTTGCGTGCTGCCTCGTGCAACGGTGTGTAGCCCCACTCATCAGCAACGTTCACATCGACGCCCTTGTCAAGCAGGAGCGACACGACACCCTCATGACCAAACGAGCTAGCATTGTGGATGGGACGCAGCCCCCCTTCGTCTGCGGCGTTTGCGTCGGCACCTCGATGAAGGAGGAAGGCACACACGCGCACACGTCCAAAGCCAGCCGCAAAGTGAAGTGGCATGCTCTTGCGTCCCTCCGTATCGCGCACGTTCACGTCGATTCGGTCCTGTCAACGACGAAGGAAAAAAGGAGAAAAAAAATGGCAGATGAGGAACGATGAGAAATGTGAGAATCGACGGTATGCAAGACTGCTGCAAGGCACCGCGTTGCAAGAGAGAGACACCGAGTGAGGCGATACATAAAGTGGGAGGGGCGTGACCATGAAACGACGCCCACATATCCACGACTGACGAGTCGAAAACCAACGAGTTTGACAAGTAGAGAGAAAAAAAAAAGGACGAGAGGTGTCGCGGCGAGCAGGAGTGCAATGGCAAGGATAGCCCCTTGTGTGTTCACGATACACGGGGTGCACTGTCGAGTGGGGCTGGCGACGTGGTCGCAGTCGCGTCATGCAGCCGGCGGGGGTCCGGTGAGAGGACGACCGCCGCCGAGAAAAAAGACACACACACACACACACACACACACGCACCCCGTGAGGGTGGTGGATGCAGTGTGGAGGGAGCTTGGGAGTGCATGAAGGAGCGCAGGGGAAGATTGGGCGGGCCAGCGCCAGCATGAGGGATGGCAAAGCAAAGGGAAAACCCAAGGGAATCCCACAGGCGCAAGCCACGGCTGAAACTCCGACGCAAGCCCAACGTCGAGCCAATCAACGCTGTCCCCAGCACAGGCGACCGCCTATGATGAGACGCCCTATACCTCTCCTTTTTTGTTCTTTTTTTTTTTTTTTTTTTTTTTTTTGAATTGGTTTCCACTTTTGCAAATTGGCAGACAAGGATGGCCCAAACGGCGGAGGTTCCACAGCAAATGCGCCCAACCAGGCCGCATCCCGACACCAGGCAACCGGCTCACCTTGATGACGAGCTGCTTGATTCGGTCGAGTTCACCCTTTCGACATGCTTCAAAAAGATCCGCGACTTTTGCGCCCCCGCTCGGCTGTGACGCTTTGCGCCCTTCACCACGACGGGAGTCCATCAAAATGAATTGTAATTATTTTGAAATTAATTATTAAACTTTCACTTTTTCGACTTTTGTTGATGATGATTATTTTGGTGTGATTTTCTATTCAATTCTCAAGCAAGTTCACAACCAGTTCATTCTCTTTTGCTATGAGTCATTTCTTACACGATGTGCCGGGTCAGGTATCGCTATGCGAGCTCGCGCGTACGCTCGACTTGGAAACCTTTCAGTTGCCGCTACAGTCGTTTGCCGATCAAAACTTGTTGCTCGATGCGGCCGAGTCCATTATCGACTTGGACGTCTTTGAGCGTGACAACTTCCTATTTGGCGACATTGCCGTTGGCGATGACGCCACAGTGTCGAGCATTTCGGCGACGGGGCCTCCGATAAATTCGTCTGCGTTTTCATTTGATTTCGCTCCTGCCGCTGCATTAGACACTGTGAACCCACGCGCGCCCCTCCACAGTTATCAAACCAACAGTACGGCAACGTCGAGCGAGTCGTCAAGCACGGGCGTGCTGCCGATTTCTTATTTCACAAAAAGAGCGCCAAAACAGTCGAGATCGCCACCTGTCAAAACAACCGGCGGCGAAAAAGCGTCGCGTCAAGCCCTGTTCCCACGCCGCGAGCACACGGATGAGGCTTTGTTGAGAGCTACTCAGCTGTCTCAGTCAAGGCTTGTGTCTAACTGTCGCGAACAGATGAGCGTGGTGGCGAAACAGCAACAACTCATGATGCAAAATGCTTCGCGCGCCTCCAAACGAGTGTCGCTGGAGACTGCACCGCCCACTTTGGCGCGTGATGACAGCAACGGCTCTACAGCACCACCTTTGTTGTCGTTCTACGCGAAAAAGCGCGCTTGGAACGATACTTTGGACGCGTGCGAACCGACGCGCGTCGAAGCCACCTTACCGTTGCGCCCCGCAAAACGCCACCGCACCGCCGCCTGCCGCAGCGTCACAGCTGTCACGGCACCTCAACTTAATCATGACGAGCCGTACCAGGTGCACACCCGACGAGCAAAAACGTGCAAGTCAGCAACAATCTCAACGACCGCGACCAGCGAGACCAACGCCCACCGCCACGACCACGACGACAACGCGAGGCGATACTCTTTGCGATGCAAGGAGGCGCCAAAGACCGACTCCAACTTTGACTTTACGAGTTATACAACGAGCGAGGAGGAGCAGGACCTAAACGGGAGCGACGGCGATGATGATGATGATGATGATGATGATGATGATGATGATGACGACGAGGAGGAGGAGGAGGAGGAGGAGGAGGAGGAGGAAAAAGAGGCGGTTGTGGCGGGGATTGTGAACGATTTAAAGCAGCCGCCGGCGGCCTCTCCCATGTCAGAGAGGAGTTTCAAGAGAGAAACGACGAGTAGGCGTGACGAGTATCCGCACATGACGCTGAAGGCGGCACGTAAGGAGACAAAAAAAGGAAACACAAATGCAAATAATCTTGCTATTAATGTATAGTGCTGCAAGTACTTGTGGACAACGGAGGGGGGCCAATGCCATATCGATTAATGACGGTACTCACACGAACAGAGAGGAGAAGAAGAGAATAATATAAAAACCAACGTGTGTAGGACATAGTGATTCAGCGCAAAATGGTCTACACCAACGCAACGAAAATCTACCAGTCGGCCAGTGCGCGCCTGTCGGAGCTGGCGCGCGCAGACCCTGGCGGACTGATGATCCAGCGCAACGGTCTTGGATCATATTCACTGGCAGACATTGCACGGGCCCAATCGGTCATTGTGCAACAAGACAAGCGAATGAGCAATGCTTGTCGCAAGAGGAGAGAAGAGTAAGTGGAGTAAGTGTGCGTGAAGTTTGATAAAGAGGGTGACTTATTTTGTAATAAGAGAGTGTGATCACAATCAGTCGCTGTCGGACGACGAGTCGTTGCTCTTGTCCTTCTACACAAACACAAACCGTATATGAATCCCAATGTTGTTTTGTGTATGATCGTCGAGTCAATAGTCGCATACCTTTTCCTTCTTGCTCTTCTTCTCTTTCTTCTCTTTCTTCTCCTTCTTGGCCTTCTTCTCCTTCTTGTCCTTTTTGTCCTTCTTTGACGCTGGCTTCTCTTCGTCACTCTGATCACTGTCGTGCTTGCGCTACAAAAAAAGAAAGAAAGAAAGACGGGTTGGGCACGAAAGGGAGAGTGAGACAAGCGTGCAATACCTTCTTTGAGTCGAGTTCGGCCACAATGGGCTTTGGTGCATCCTCTTTGCTCTTTCCAGCGTAGTCCACATACTCAGACGTCCACTTTGACGGTGTCTTCTCGTTCTTGCGTCCGTGCTTGTCCAGCTTGCCGTCCTTGATCAGTGCCTATCGATGGCAAAGCAGAGAGAGAGAGAGGAGAGAGAGAGAGAGAGAGAGAGAGAGAGAGAGGAGAGAGAGAGAGAGAGAGAGAGAGAGAGAGAGAGAGAGAGAGAGAGAGAGGGAAACAATTAGAGAAATAAAAAGAGAGCCAAAGAGACAGGGTGAGAGAGAGAGACAAAGTAACGGTAAGAGAGAGAACAGTGATAGAAGAGACAGAGTGACAGTGAGAGACAGACAGACAGACAGAAACAGGGAAAGAATCAAAGTGAAAGAGAGAGTGTGTGAGCCCGGTAAACTGCGTGTGGCCCTATGCTGGGCGCTGTGTGTGTGTGTGTACCAATGGTGATCCATTTTGCGCACACACCGTTGGCACACAGAGCAATGGTGTGCGCGGAAGGGTTTGTAGTTACGGCATTTGTGGCAGTTGGTGACAAGCTCGCCGTTGCGACGCTCGGGCGCATTCTAGAAGGAGACGGTAAGCGGGTGGGAGGCCGGTATCATCGGTGGAATGAGCCGTACTTTGGTAATGAGATCCATGACGAAGTTTTCCGGCGGCAATGGAACACTCCCCTGTACGAAACACACACACACACACACACACACACACACACACACACACACACACACACACACACAAATACACAAATACACAATATACACACACATGCGGAGGTGAGAGGAGGGCACACGGCGAGGACGGGTGGGGGGATCTGACTGGATTGGAGGTCATGGCGCGCCAGTGAGCCGCAACGGCTGATCCGACGCAGAATAGGAAGAGGGTCATGTGAATAAAGTCGACGAATGACTCCTGTGGTTGAAAAATAACGGACGCAACGGTGAGCAAAGCAAGGGAGGAGGCGCCTGGACGGTGGTGGTACTGACGAGTGGATCCAAAAGGATGAAGAGGACGACAAAGGAGGCGTAGAAGATGAGGATGTAGACGAGTGCAGCACACACTAAGCCACAGGGGTCCCAGATGAACCACGCATGCGACGCCGAGGGCGCTTTCCCCTGTCCCATCGTATCGTGCACCTTGCCACAGCAGCGATGTCTCGACGGGGGCGGACAACGAAGAAAAAAGAATGAATGATATGATTAAATAGTTTAAACTGTGTACTCAGTCAGACAGAGGAGTTCTGCTCACACTAAGAAAGGTATTCGCTCAATGTTACATTGCGCTCAGTCAAAGATAAGGCCAGCCAGCCACCAGGCGAGTATGATATTTATAGTTTGATTCTTTCGATTGTAGAGAAT
>CALSCP010002399.1:142021-161793 GCA_943704425.1 Ministeria vibrans ATCC 50519
CACACACACACACACACACACACACACACACACACACACACACACACACACACACACACACACACACACACACACACACACACACACACACACACACACAAACGAGAGAGAGGTGACAAAGTTTAACTACCGCGTATAACTTCGTTTGTTTGTTCTCGATTTTTTTTTCTTTTTTTCCGTCTTACTGAGCGCCACATTGCCTTCGGTTGCAGCGTAAAACTCGGCAATCTGTGGAATGCCAAAGCGGGCTTGAAACTGGCGCCAGACGTCGGGACGGAGACCGTTGCCAAAGGCAAGGCGGACGCGGTGTGCGCGATCGTTGGGCGAAGGGGGTTGCACCACGAGAAAGCGACACAACTCCCCAATGTACTGGATCACTGTGACGTCCTCGCGCACACAGTCCATCCAAAATTGCGATGCGGAAAAGCGGTCGCGCAAGACAAGCCGGCAGCCAAAGCGGAAAAGCATCGAGACGGCAATCATGCCCGCCGCACTGTGGAAAAGTGGCAGTGGTGTGTACACCACATCATGTTCGTTCACCTGCGGAGGCAGCCCCAGGTACGAACCCGCACAAAAGCGCAGTTGTTTGATCAATGCCCCTTTTGGAAGGCCCGTCGTGCCACTACAACATGTCAACAGTCAATAAGTAAACGGAAACATGATAATACTTAGCATTCATAAATTAGTATTGACCTTGTGAAGACGTAGAAGAGCGGCGACTCCATGTCAAGGTCCATGATCACAGGCGGGTCGGCGGTGCTCGCCGCGTCGAGAGCGTCGTCGAGTGGTGTAAATTTAGAGAGAAGAAGGCGAGGGTGTGTCGTGGCGACTGCTCGGTCGTTGAGCACGAGAATGGGAAGGGCGAGTTCGTCTTGGAGACCCTCGAGCACTTGGTTGAGGGCGTCCGACAGCAACGGGCCGTCGACCACGACCGCATCGAGCTTTCCCGAGATCAACAGCGAGTGGCGCAGCGAGCGCGACCGCAAGTTGATGTTGATCAGACTGCAGACAGCGCCGAGTTTGGCAAGGGCCACCCAGGTCGTAATGAAGCGCGGCTGATTGGCCATGATGAGCGCCACGGTTGAACCGCGCCGAATGGACGGGTGGTGCGCCCGCAGCCAGTTCGCCAGACGGTTCACTTCGTCGTCCATCTGACGAAAGGTCAAGTGCACGTCGGTGAACGAGACGGCGACCTGTCATAAAAGAAAAAGAAGAGGGGTTAGGGTTAGACGAAAGACTGAACTCCAAAAAACGTTGAGAACAATTTTTCTCAAGACTGTACCTTATCCGGACTCGCAGTGACGCGCTCTCTCCACATCTGCGACGCATTGAACATGGGCGTGCGTTGCTTCATGCGCTTCGTCATGTCGAGCATCATCACAACAAGCAGACGCATCATACGAAAAGTCGCACTTAAACGATATTTCTGCCACAGAGCATAGACGCCCACGGCAAGGAGAGCGCCTCCCAGGTAGGTCCACATCAACAGCGCACAGAGTGTGACTAAAAAGTAAAAAATTTAAAAATGAAAAATAAAAAGTGAAAGGAATTAAATCAATAGAATCGAGAGCTGTACTCAATGTCAAAACAAAACTATAATAATTATGATAAACAAAGAGCAGCGCAATACTTCCGCCGTAGTCTTCAAGACGAGAATGTCCCGAAAGAAGCCCATACACCCACGGATACACCCATGAAAAGAATGCACGGAGGCACAGGGGTAGACCCTGTACACAGCAGTCCCGAGTGCGCCATTGCGGCAACCCTCAAGCTCAATACGCTGGAGGACCCTCGAAAGAGAACGGAAGAACTGTTTTGGCGCTGGGCGATGAATATAATCAACAATAATAATTATCATTACATTTCTTCTATTCACTCGGCGGGAATTAGAGCGTCATCGACAAAGGACACAAAGAGCCCTTGAGCGACATTCATCACGACCGTGTACGCCGAGTCGACATTGTGAACGGGATACGAGTTCACAGTAGCATACACGCCCAACTGAGTCGTGGCCACAGACAGTGGGAGCGACTCAATGGTTGCCATAGCAGCCTGACAGCGAGCATCGTCCACTACAAACACGTACACAGATAATCATCGATCACGATGTGTCCAATACTTTGCTCTTTCTCCCTCCTCTTTCTCTCACTTTGTTTCTTTCCTTCCTTTCTCTCTCTATCACTTTGTTTCTTCTCCCTTCTCTCTCTCTCTCTCCCTTCTCTCTCTCTCTCTCTCCTTCTCTCTCTCTCTCTCTCTCTCTCTCTCTCTCTCTCTCTCTCTCTCTCTCTCTCTCTCTCTCTCTCTCTCTCTCTCTCTCTCTCTCTCTCTCTCTCTCTTGCTCTGATAGTTCCGCGTTGATTTGCGTCGTCAAGGCCTTCTCAACAACCAGGATGCGTCCCATCGTCCCGTCTGGGAGCACGCCTACACTGCCACCACCGCCTTCAACATGACCACGACGTCGCCTGCCGAGTGGTTGCGTGTTGCCGAGCTTATGAAGACCGACGATGCTCTCTTCACCGAGTGGTACACTCAGTACACGACCGGCAAGTCGTCGACGTACACTCCTAGCGAGCGCAAGGAACGCATCTGCTCCATGCTCTACCCTTCTTCCGCCCTCAATGCCGAGTGCCTCAGCAAACCCTTGGTTTAATTTGGCACATTATTAAACTTTATTTTATTATTACGTTTTTATGACAGTCATGACGTTCTTTTTTTCATAATTTTATTTTATCCGCATGTATACATGAGAAGAGTGAACGCAAAATTGCTCCGTCACGAATAATAAAAGTCGAGTGAAATGTACGTACTTGGGGCTTTTTCTTCACTTCTTCTTGAGCAGACTTTTCACAGCTTCATATATTTCTAACTGCTTGTCTATATTCTAAATAGTGACTGTATCATTAATAAATGGGTTGTATTCTTCTTCTTCTTCTAAATAATAATAATAATAATACTAATACTAATACTAATAATAAAACATAATTATTATACTATTATTGAGTTAACTCTTCTCAGATTGTAGTAATAATAATTATTATACTATTATTGAGTTAACTCTTCTCAGATTGTAGTAATAATAATTATTATCATTCTTGAATTTAATTTTTAGCAAACTTTTCTTTTTATTTCCCCCCTATATTGTCACTAGTGTTGTTCTGTTTGAGCTTGCAAGGGGGTCTGACTGTTTTTTGCGTGATGATCAGTCAGTAAAAGTAATTATTATTATCATTATTATTAATGAGTTGTATCTTCTCTAATAATTGGCATTGAAAATTAATATCATGTAAGTACATTCGTTAGTTTCGCAGGTTTGCAGAGCATTGTTAACCCGCTCTCCAATCGACGTCGATCGCGGACTACGAGGCAGAGCTGTTTTGATACAGTCACCACGCAAATTAAAAGACACAGTCACACCGCCTTGCAAATGAGAATATAGCTGCACTCAATGTCAAAACAAGACAATTTAATTATTTTCAAAATTATTTAATTAATAAAAGTCTACTGACATTAATATTAGACGTATGGCAACTTTATAATAATAATTAGAAGAAGAAGAAGAATACAACTCATTTATAAATAAGAATAATTATTAGAAAAAGAAGAATTAGAAGAAGACATTTCCAATTTATTATCAATCACAAAACGAAAAAGCGACAACACAAACAGCTTAGAACCACTTTCTCAGCTACGGGAGCGTCAAGAGGGAGCGGAGACAGGTTGGCTGGTGGCCAGACAAGTGACGCGATAGTCACCAGATACACCATTTTTATCCTGAAAGGGAGATAATCATAATAATTATGTTGACATACATCACTCATAATAAATAATCATAATAATTTTTTTTGAAAATCTAGGATGGAAATCCCTCATAGATAATCCACTTCCCCAGTACTTCTTTTTAATTATACGCGCTATATTTAATTACGATTTATATTAATATGGGTTGTATTCTTCTTCTATTAATTAATACTGGGCATTCATAAGTGGGCGCCGGTCCACCTCCTGCAGGCCCGGCTGAGACTGCACAGACTGCATGTTGGGAGTAAGCTCGCTCTCGCCCGGCTGCGTCACCCAGTCATAAGGAATCTTGACCGTCTTTGCCTTGCAGCTGTTGACACACATCACGCAGGGACCACATAGCGCATTGCACAAGCAGCTCATGATACCAGAGAAAATAGGCTTCTCCGACTCATTTACGAACCAAATCTCGTTGAACGCCGATCGCTGGACTCTCTTAGGTGTACAGTCGCAGCCACAGGCGCAACACGAAAAGCAATCACAGCAATGGCAGCAGGAACAACATGGGCCGCTGAAAGCAACACGGAGAGGTCGGCCGTCAAACGCTGCGGAGATTTTCCTCACGGCCTCCGCGTTCAGTTTCAGCAGAACATTGTTTGCGCTCACACAACGCTCGCTCACTTCGGGATTGGTCCACACCCACAACTCCGTGGGGGTACAGTAGCCATAGCGATATGGTGTCTTGTGCGTCCACACAACCGAATATTCTTGACAACAAGCCATTATCTATACCCCGCCAACAAGAAAAAGGTTTCATTAATAATATAATAATGATAATAATGAAAAATACCATTAGAAGAAGAAGACGAAGAAGAATACAACATATGTCACATTTCATGAAGAGAAGAAATAATACAAAGACCGTCTTCGCCAAAACAAAACCATTGTTAAAATTTCAAGGAAACGATTCGCCTCTTTTAATATAGCGCTTCGCTTGACATTGTATAAGCTTGTGAAGACTGATTGTATTCAAGGGGAGAAGGGAGCTCCTAAGGGCGCAAGTAGCGTGCGATATAATGTGCAGGTTTGAACGTGCACGTTTTGATCATCAGAGCAACTCAACTCAACTCGAACTCAACTCCCCCGAAAGAGAAAAGCGGGAAATACATACAGCCAAGTGATTAGTAACCCAATGCAATGATTACAAGTGGTACGAGTGGCTCTCAGCCAACATGTGCACCCAATTTTAAGCAAAGGGTTTGTCCTCGAAAAAAAAAAAGGTCGGAGAGTTACGCGAGGAGCGCTCGCACACGAAATCCCCGCCTTCCGGCAGCATGCCTTCTGCAACACCACACTACAATGACTGGACACATATATATCCGCCGGTGTAAGCGATAAGAAGACCCCTATTTAGGGCTGGGGGTTGCGTTGGCGAAACGAAGGCGAAAAATATTTGCGAGCCATTTGCCAGTCACCCAAAAACCTTCATCACTCGACTGGACGACCCAACATTGTCACACCCACACACGTGATACGTACGGTTTTGATTGTAGAGTGCTGATTGCTGAAGATGACTCACGAAAAAAAAAGTAACATTCTTCATTCGTTATCATTTGTCTTAACCACAATGAGAACACACACACGCCACTCGGGACGCTCTCTGTCTGCGGTCGGTTGGTGCCGTGCAGGCGTGCAGTGGGTCTGTGAATGAGTGGGCGAGTGACTGTCTGTTGCCTCATACCTGAGGTCTACGTGACTGCGATAGGTTCGACAAACAAACGTTTGTCACATCGTACAACATTTTTGCTGAATAATATTTTAATAATAATTTTGTCCCTTTCGGGTTTCTCCTCACGGTGTCTCAAATCGTGTAGGAATATCCCCCGCGCCTCGTGATATACTGTCACAGGGAGTTTTCGTGCGCAGTCGAAAGGGTCGCATTCCCCGATTCAATCCACGATGGTTGTTCTGGTGCAGAAAAGAAAAGAGGAAAAAAAAGAAAAGATAAAACACGCTCGCTTATTTTTCCAAACTTCCTCTTCCTTGTGTATTCAGCTTGCAGTGAAAGCCATAAAGGAGATCGCAATGGTGGCTGTAAAGTTCCGCACGGACCACAAGAAGCGAGGGACAAACAATGACATGGTGGAGCACATTGGCAATTTTCTCAACAGTAAGCAGGCCTACTTTGCGCGTCTGATCAGCGCCATCCAGGACAGTCCGCTGCTCGAAAACCCCTCCGAACATCTTCAGGCCGCTTTGGAGGACATGGAGAAGGCAGCGAAGGACTTCGCATTGCTGATTGGCGAGACGTCGCTCAAGATTGAGAAATTGACCAACGTAACAAATCCCGCAAGCAAAATCTATCGCATTGTGACTTCCCAGGAGAAAGACACCATCGAGCCCAAACTGTGCCGCATGATGACACAGCTTGGCCAGTCAGCTGACCTTTTCGCTGATGCCGTCAACTGCGTGCGCGACCTGCTCAACTTTGTAAGAGACGACGAGCAGCGTCGCAGTGCAGAAGAGCGCGATCTTGCATTGCAAGAAGGGATCATCAAAGCCCTCGCCAGCACCCTCCTTAATGCACAGGCGACCAACGACTTCAACAGCAAGTCCCCCCAGCAGCAACAGCTCTCCGTCGGCAGTGCGCCTGCCCTGCGCTCCTTTGGGCGTCTCTCCGAGCCCGTCTACGACGAGCCACCACCGTACTACCCCATGGAGTCCGACAGTGCCGCCATGGTTGCCGCCATGGCCGACCCAGTTGCAGCCGAGACGCCCTTTGCGGAAAAGCAAGTCGCAAACACGTCAAACATCCGCGAGACTCTGGCCGCTTTCTTCCTCGAACGAGTGTCGCTCAAACTCAACGAGCGCATTCCCACTCCTCAAGCAGAGGTGACAGTTCACA
Source organism: Ministeria vibrans ATCC 50519 (assembly GCA_943704425.1). NCBI lineage: Eukaryota > Filasterea > Ministeriida > Ministeriidae > Ministeria > Ministeria vibrans. The sequence continues at coordinate 148,665 of CALSCP010002399.1, forward strand.
AGTGCTTGTTGGACGTCGACGACGACAACAGTGAGGCTATGCTCTGTACAGTGACCAGCCTGGACTCGACCGCCAGTGAGAACCCCACTGCTCGCGCACAAATCGACAGCGTCATTCGCTCGCTCGCCAACCTGCGCTCCTCGTCGCTCCTCAAGACCTTCGGTGTGGTCGAGGCCAATGCGGACGCTCGCACGTCGTTCGGGATCGTGAGCGAGCTTCCACGCTACGGCACACTCGCCGAAATGCTCACGCGACGCCCAAGCTCATCGTCGTCAGACGCGCATGAGGCACCCGCGTGGAGCTCCATGTGCCTGCGCTGGCGTCTGCTGCTCATGCGCGATATTGTCGATGGTGTCCGTGCGTTGCACAAAGGCAAGGCAGCCAGGCCTCACGGTGCTATTTCGCTCCACTCTGTCTTTGTGACAAGTCGCAACTCGACCGACCCCAAGGAGTGTCCTTTCGCCTGTCGTCTCGGGGACATTGGCCTCGCCCACTTGCCGGCCGTCAACCAGCAGCGCCTACGCCCCGTTGACTTTTGCGCGCCCGAACTGGCCAGCTCCATCGATAGCGAGCCGACATTTGAAGGCGATATCTTTGCGCTGGGTCTAGTGCTCTGGTGCATGGCGACCGAGTCCACCTCCGCCTTTGCATCGTTCGCCCCCGACACCGAAGAGGGCGCCAACAGGCTCCGTCAGCACATTGTCGTGCACGACGCGGCGGCGGCCCCGCCTGCGTTCCCTGCTCCTGGCACCCGCCTTGTATCCAACCTGGGCACCGAGTTCCTTGCCGACATTCCTCATGCAGTCTGTCAACTTCTCACCAGTCTGCTTGTCGCCTCCCCATGCAACCGTCAACTCGACTTGCACGATGTGCGCTTGGATCTCTCGACTCACCTGGCCCGACTCCCACAACCAACGCCACAGAATGCGACGCTGACCGACACGACGCTCGCCACGGCCTTCTCAGGACTGCGCTTGCTCGGCTCCGACGAGGCCCACAGCAACGGCACAGCTGACTCCGCATGTCTCGACGAGCCAACCGAAGAAAGTGTAGTCGCCATGCTCGCGAATGTGTCGGCGGCCCTCGACAATCGCAACCTACAGGAGGTGACTGTCATTGCCAACAAGTTTGCGCGCGAAGTCGGCCTCAAATACGTCACGGAAGCCATGCAGCGCTTTCCCAAGAGCTCAAGTGTGATTGTCACCGCGACCACCGTCGTCACCAAGCTCGTGCGCGTCAACACTGATTGTGCCCGCGCCGCAGGCTTCACCGGCTTGCTGCCACAAATCTTGTTGGCGCTGCACAACCACTCGACAAGTCCCGAGGTACACACTTCCTGCCTGAATGCACTGCGAGGACTTCTCTCGACCAACACCAACGCGCACAAAATCGCCAGCAGCGATGATATGCTCGAGGCAGTGCTGTACTCGTCAAACATCTTCGAGCACGAGGCGTCTGTCAACGCATCCATCACCGCCGTGCTTTTGCGTATCATGAATCTCGAGTGTGGCGACGAGATCATCGCCAAGCTTTTCCGTCTTGACATTGTCTCGACCATTGCACGTCTGCTACGCAACGTCGCCGCCTCCGACAATGTGCACCTGATGAGTGTGCGCGCGCCAACGCTTGCCTGCTTCTTGCGTCTGTGTCGTGCAGGTGGCGCACGCGCCAAGACCATGGTCGAAGCGTTGGCGGACTTGCAGCCGCTCGTGACCATCTTGTTGTGCCGCGAGAAGGCAAACTTGACAGCCCGACGACTCGCCACCGAAGTGGTGCTGGTCATCGCCAAGGCGTACGAACCCGACCAGGCATGGAGTCTCCTTAGCAAGTTCCACCTGCCACACCTTCTCGTGTCAGACTGTGGACTTGACGCGGAGTCCATTGACGACCCAGACATGCTCGTGCCCGTGCTTGCCTTCATCGGTCACTTTGTCGAGTCAGCGAGCAATCCGCGCGCGCATGCCTTGAGCAGATGTGTGGCGCAGCTCGCCGACTGGGGCGCCTACCAGGTGTGTCTGCTGACCATTGCGCACTTTGATGTTGTGCCCGGCTACTGCGGCCTGGCCAAAGACTGTCTTGTCGCTCTCTGGAGTGCCATGGGTAGCCATCTGGTGGACGGAGAGCGTTGGTCGGAACAAGTGTGTCCGCTCATTTGGGACATGCGACGCTCCGCCAAAGACATTTCGTCGCTCAGCGAAACTCTGTTATCCACTGGACATGGCGAGGCAAGCGCCCAGGCTGTGTCCCTGTCGCGCACGCTCATGTGCCACCAGCTCACGGCAACCATCCTCCTCGACGAGCGCTACCCAGCGATCGCCATTGACGACACCGAGTGTCTCCCACTGGTAATCGAAGCGATTCAGGTGGTGCAAAATAAAGCGAGTCGCGCTCGACTTCCGCGCCAGCAGTCTAGCGCGGGTGCAATCCCAGCCGTGGCAAAGGCAGTCGCCGCCAATACTAAAGCAGCGGCTCAGCCACCGTTGAGCACCGAAAGTAGCAACGTGAGTAGTGTGGAGGATCAGGGCGAAGACAGTACAGGTGAAAAGCAAGCGAACGAGTCGGCGCTACGATTCTTGCTAGAGGGCATTGGCGAGCAGGTGGCGAACAATTGCTGTGCAACGGAGAATGGTGCGGAGGTGCTGCGGAACCATTTGTGTGCCTCGCTGCTTACAAGCACCGAAAACTCAAAGATGTGTGTCTCTGAAGAGTTGACCGCACGCGCGAGCGTGGGCGTCGTAGCCCACAGCCTGACAGCGGTGCAGTTTGACAAGGTGGTGGGCGAACGAGTAGCAGCGCCATATCAAGTGGAGGTGCGTGGTCGTCGATCGACATCGGTCATATCGGTCCTCAAGGAGATGCGCATTCTCATCTTTGGCGAGTCGAGTGTGAGCACCAGCGCCTCCAATGCCGAGGACAGGGAGGTCACGGCTCTTTTCTGTCTTGCTATTGCGTATACCACACAACGAATGCTGCGCAAGCTTGCCACACAGTGTGCGACGGCGGGCGTGAACGTGGACTGGGACGAGGCGAGCCGAACACTCTGGAGTATCGCGGCACTCGCAACCGCGCCAGTGTTTGCCTACACAATGCTGTGCATTCCCAAGCAAACCGCATCGATCGAGTCAAATCAAGAGACGACGAGCGCGACACATTCGATTGTGCAAGCGCTCGGAGTCATCGTGGAGCGTGCGATCGCTTCGGGTCGCAAAGATGTGTCGGAAGAAGCTTTCAAGGTTGACAACGCAGGCGACTCCACAAGCGACACGACAGCAGCAGCGTGCACGACAGCAGCACACGCGTGCCAGCTCGCATTGCTGCTTCAGCGTGGGGCAACCACACTGAGCGCTAAACAGGGCCAAGTCCACCGTCGAGTGGTCAGCAGTGTGCTTCGTCAGATTGCAATGTTTCACGGTACACACAACGCAAGCGTCGAATTTCACGACATGAACGAGGGGAGCCACGAAGAAGAAGACGACGAGGAGGAAGGAGAAGAAGGTCTTGTGGACGAGAGTACAGCAGTGGCACAGGATGCACTGGTGGAGCTACGCACGGAACTTGTCCAAGCACTCTCTGGAGGGACACTCGGAAATGACAGTGCGACGACCGAGCTCTTGTCCGGAGTGTTGCTGATGCTCACACGATTCTCGCTGGCGGGTTTCAGCGAATCGCAAGCAATGGCCAATGCAGGTTCCCTGAAAGAGGTTGTGCGAATCGCCCGACAGCTGCTTGCTAATGCCTCAACGCCAACAACGACGACGCAATGGGTACTTGTCGCGAGTCTGGAAGCGATTGGCATGGCGAGTGTAAAAGGTTTGCTGAGTGTGTCCGAGCACGACTTGTACGAGATGCTCAAAACGGCAAAGGCCAATGGGCCGTGTGGTGGATCGTCAACCGACACAAGCGGAGTTGGCTTTGAGCTGCTGGTCGAGCTGACGGTCGCGCAGGGCTGTCGACGAGTGCTATTGGCGACGGTCGAAGCAGACGACTCTCCGCCCAGCTGGTCCGACGCGGTGTTTGTGGGCAGCCTCAAGCGATTGGTCCACGACGACAGCAACAGCGACGAAGCTACGACGGTGGCTCTCAAGCAGGCGCGTGAGTACACAACGACAATGGTCGAGACAACGCTGCAACGCATAAATGAAGTGGGCGACCTCGCCGTCGCCTGGCGCATCGTCTCCATGTACACGACCACGTGTCCTTCTTCGTTGCGCGACGCTGCGCACGCCCGCATAGTGGGCTTCATGAAGACGCTCACGTACGACGAGGCGCTCGACTGCGCCTGCAAGCACGCAGTCGCTGGCGAGAGTCAGCCCTTTGTGTTTGAGGGAGAAGGTCAAAGCGAGGCGTTCTACATCATGATGCAGAGTGTGGCAATGGGCGGCACTGCTGGACCAGGCGCAGACTCAGGATCGACGGCAAGCGTGCAGGCATACCGGCGAATGGCGCGCGCCACGGTGACGTTTGCGTGCAGCTTCGCGGGATCGGGTGAATTTGAGGCCTTGAGTGCACTCAATGCTTTGCTTGTCCTGTTGCAGCAATCGCCTCAGGCAGTCGGCTCGCTGGGTGCCTCTGTGCTGGAGGCCCTTCCGGTGGCGCTTGTGCAGCTCCACTACCAACGCGGACAGCTACTGCCGTACATTGCGCAGCTGGTGGTGAACATTATTCGCGCACGCTCGCTCGATGCTAATTTGGGGCGTGCGGCGAGCGCTCTGGCCAAGTGGGTGCCCACGCAAGAGACAAAGAAGGGCGAAGAGGCGCCGGTCATTCCCGACGAAGTTCTGGTGATGACAGGTACGATTGCAGGAATGGTAGAGCGCACAGCTGCCTCGCGTCCCATCGACCTGACCAGTCGAATGTGGTGGAAGCGGTCGATGCGCCTGCGCGATCGGCTGCTCCAGGCGGCATGGGTGCCCGACTCGGCGCTACAGTCGTGCATGACGTGCGGTCGCGAGTTTATGCTGCTTATTCGCCGCCACCACTGCCGCGGCTGCGGCTGGGTCGTCTGTTCGGTGTGTGCACCGGCAAAGAAGAGCGATTTGGTTGTGCTGATGGGCACCGAGCAGCCTGTGCGTGTGTGTGTGTGTTGTAAGGCGCTGATGGGAGAGCCGGCGCCGTCGCTCAGTGCACAGGCGGCCAATGCGGTGCGAGTGAGCGCGTACAAGCGCTTTGGGATTTCGAATGCCACTGCCGAGAGTCTTGTGGCATCCGCTGGCAATCCTGAAGCGGAAACGATGGCCAAGTGGTCTCTCGAGGATTTGACGTGTACCCTTGTCTGTGCCGTGGCGCAATTGCACTGTCAGCTGGACATTCAGTCGCGCAAGAACACCTTTCAGTTGTTGGCGGACGCCGATGGCACAGCCAAGATGGTGCTCAAGATCATTGGCGAAGAGACGTTCAGCGCGATGGGCAGTCGTCTTTGGATTCGAGCTGGGTTTGGCGCGTGCATGTTTGCGTTTGTGGCCGAGCCAGCAGCGGAGCCGGCAACCCTGGTGCTGGCGACGCGGGCTCTTGCGTCTGTCTGCGAGCAAGGGGGTCCGGCGGTGACGCACGCGCTTCGTGCCATTGGTCCCAAGGACGCCGCCAAACCCGGGAGTGCCTTTGGCGTGGCCTTTATGGCGGCGCGCTGTGACCCCGGCGGTGAAGGCGAGAAGGTGGCTGCGCGTGCGCTCAAGGTCCTGCTAACCAACTGCACATCCAAAGCAGCCACGACTCGTGCCACAAGTGTGATGGCAGCTCTCGGAGTGGCGACTCAGGGGCGTGTGGCGGATGTTCTTGACAAGCTTCCCAGCGCCCTTGCCGAGTCGTCCCTGACGTACCAACTGCCGCCGCGCACCAGTGAATATGTGTGTTCGCTGCGCGGCGCGCGTGTCGCGGGCGGTCTTCCCGCCTGGGCAGCGTCCAAGAACACACCAGCGTGCGAGAAGTGCGCAACCGCGTTTGGCTTCACTCTGTTTCGCAAACGCTGCCATTGCTGCGGCCTAGTCATCTGCAGCGACTGCAGCAAAGGCATGCAGGCCGTGCCGCCCTTCTGGCTGCCAGACCCCAAGAAGCGCGTGACAGACGTGAAGGCACGGCGTCTCAGTACCTCGTCTGTGGGCGCTATGCCCATCTGTGGCGATGGCGGCCAGCGCGTCTGTGCTGACTGTTTTGAGGCACTGGGCGCAAAGGAATCAGCCACATGCTACACGGGAGAGAACGACGACAACGACGACGACGCCGACAGTCCCGAGATGTGTCAAGGGGAGGAGGGAGAGTGAATAGAGACTGAGAGAGAGAGTCTGAGACAGAGAGAGAGAGAAATAATTAATAAAGTAAATAATGATAAGTTTGGTTGTCGCTCACTTGTCGCTCTCTTGTCGGTAGCAGGGATACAAGATCAAGGGCAATATAAGGGTTTATTTGGCATTGGATTACTTGGGGGGAGTGTAGATGCGGCACGAAACTCGCACGCTTTATAAAAATTTCCGAATTCAATTCATCATTCATCATTCAATTTCCTAATCAAAATTTTAATTCATGTCCGACTCCCCTCGCGACAAGGTCAAAGCCAATCCATCACGCTGCGGAATCGACACGTGTGTCAATGGTTTGCGCTTTCGATCAGACTTTTGTTCGGGGAATCTGAAGGGCGTTGAACTTGTCGATGGGGGCAACGCACTCCACTACCGCCTGTGGACGTGGCGCGACGCCCACGGCACGCCTGGCGAGAACACCAATCGCACGTGGTTTCACTTTTCCGTTGAAGGCGCCTCACAAGGCTGCGAGTTGACGCTGACTGTCATGAATCTCAACAAGCAACGCTATGTACTCTCCTGCTGTTGTATCTCAAGTCCCTCTCACTCTCACTCTCTCCTTACTCTCTCTCTCTCTCCCTCTTTTCCATCTGACAAAGCTGTATGAGGCAGGCATGACTCCTGTTGTTAAAGAGTCTCCTGGCGACGAGGATTTTCGTCGTACACGGGGGAAAGTGTCGTGGGAGTTTGTCGAAGAGGTTTGATTGAAACACACACACAGACAGAGAACACTGTCACAACAGTCTAAGGGGTTGATATTTTCTTTCTCTCTTTGTGTGTTTCTTAGGACTTCCAACTGACCTTCCATTACACTCCGTTGCGCACCGGCTCGACCCTAGTCTTTGCCTTTTGCATTCCTTACTCCTTCGAGGAGTGCCAGCGTGACATTGCCTCGTTGGTGAGTCGTCTTGCCAACAGCACCACCATCGATTGCACTCGATCCACCCTGTGCCACAGTCTTGAAGGACGCCCTGTTGATTTGCTTACCATCTCATCCGCAGCCCCAAGCACCGATGATACTCCACCCGCCTCCTCCTCCTCCTCCCCCACGCCTGACAAGCCCATCTTCTTTTGCTCGGCTCGTGTCCACCCTGGCGAAGTTGTCAGCAGTCATATGATGAACGGCCTCCTCGCCTTTCTTACCGACGAATCAGACCCACGCGCGGGTATTCATAAAAAAAACCTAACACACATATACCAGACACATGCACACACGAAAATCAAAATCAACACAATGTTGTCTTTTCGCAGTGGCGCTGCGCGAGCACTTCACATTCCATCTGGTGCCCATGCTCAACCCGGACGGTGTCGCACGCGGCCACTACCGTAGCGACTCCCTCGGCGCCAACCTCAACCGCTTCTACGCCTCACCTATCAACGCCCGCTTGCATCCTATCCAATCAGCCGTCATGGCGCACCTGCGCGCTCACTCGGCCCGTCTGCGCTTTTACGTTGATCTCCACGGTCATGCCAACCGTCGCGGCTGCTTTATCTTTGGCAATGCTCTGCCTCGCCAGTCTTCTAATTTGCAGACCGACAACGTCGCCTATGCACAGCTTGTTGCACTCAACAACCCTCACTTTACCTTTAACAATTGCAACTTTGCAGCAAAGGTAGTACAGACTTTTGTGCGAACAAACAAAGAATGGAAGAGCACTTGGCTTCACTCGTTTCATTTTTTAGAGCATGAGCAGCCGCGACAAACGCGAAGGACTGTCCAAAGAGGGAAGTGGACGCGTGGCTGTGTACCGCGCTCTGAACCTCACCCACTCATACACAGTCGAATGCAATTACCACTCAGCCAAAGTGCTCTCACCCGTTGCACCTGTGCGCCTCGCCGACGACCCTCACGCCCGTGCGTCCCCTCCCACCGACGCAGGCACCCCGCCTCCACCCTTCACACGCCCCATCCTCCACTCTCTTGGTCGTGACCTTGCCATTGCCGCCTTGGACCTGTGTGCTGTCAACCCTTGGTCGCGTCTCCCCGCCTCCTCCTTTGGCTCGCTCGAGGCTGTCCGTCGCGCATGTGCCGTTCTCGCTCGCTCCTCCGCCCAATTTGGGGCGCCCGAGTACGCCTCAGTTGTTGGCTCAGCGTCTTCACAACGCCTACCTCCACGGCAAGAACAACAGTCGACGTCCGTTTCCTCCATCGCTACCCCCACTCACCCCCGCCACCAACTTTCTTCTAAGCCGAAGGCATCCCCCACCCTCACAGCTCGCCCCACTCGCACGTCCCTCCTCCGCGCTCAACGACAACGCGAACGCTACGCCCACATCCATCCTTCCTCCGCCCCCATTTCCCCCCCACCTTCTTTACCGCCCACAACCACAACCACAACCGCCACACCAACAGAGCCGCAGCACTCAGATCCTACACCAGTTCTTCGCGAGTCCCCTCCCCCTCTCCTTCCCTCCTCTTCCGACCTCCCTCTCTGCATCACTGGCTTCAGTCCTCCTCATAAATCTTCTGTCAACGAGTGACCTCAAGTGTAATAATAATATGTAAAGTGTATACTTTAAAACCCGTTACAAAAATATAAGAAACTTATTTGACGCGCTGCTGAGCCGTCCCAATGTTACATGCGTTGACAGTGGTGGCAAAGCGAAGGGAGCAGAGAGACTCGCTGACAGCGGACTGGGCAGGCGCGACATTGACAAACATGAGAGTCTTGCTGTTGCCGCCCAGCGAGTCCTGCAGGAGATGTGTGAGCTTGCTGTTGCGGTAGGGGACGTGCGAGGCCTTGTTGGACAGCGCCATAATGACGGTGCCCAGGTTGCTCAACGACTTGTTGATGTTTTGTGTCTCGCGCAGTCGATCGCCCGTCGACTTGGACGACGCGAGACGCTCGCTACCTGCCAGGTCAATGAGATTGAGCACGCCGTCGCACTGCTTGCCCGTCTGCGCATTGCTGCCGCGCAGACGTAGACGAAACACCGAGTGACTGCGCGACGACCGCATATTGCACTGCGTCGCTCCCACTGCGCGGTTTTTCTGTGCCCGGCCCACCAGCTCGATCACATCGGCCTCGCTTGCCACTGTTGCCACCACTGCATCCGCCACGTCCACTGCACCCGACCCATCGCGTGCCGTGCGGATCTCCAGTCGTCGCGTGTCGTTCCCTTCCGGCTCCGCCAACAGATCGCGCACCACCTCATTGTAAATCTCAACAAAGGTTGCACTGATCTCGTAGGTCCATCCTTTGACCTCGAGCGCACGTGCCGACTCAAAGATTTGACGCACCGAGCGAGGGATCATTCCCATTTGCTCAGGGTCGCGCGCAAGCACAGCCGCCGGCGGGCCTTCCATTGTGTACGTCTTGCCTGCGCCCGTCTGCCCGTACGCAAAGATGCAGCAATTGTAACCGTCCAGTGACGACTGCACCAGCTGCGAGATCTCTGCAAACACATCTGCTTGTGTGCTTGACTCGTTGAACACACGGTCAAACGAGAACTCACTGCGCTTCTCAATTTGCTTGCCAAACGAGTTCTCACTGGCGCACACCACGCGCAGCTGTCGCTGTTCCGCACTGCCGCTCTCGTCGTCATACTCAAACTGCGCCTTCTCCTCGTTTTCTTGTGCCGGACGCACACGACAAAACACGCGAATGTTGCCCTTGAGCTGTTGAATGGTCTCGTGCAGCTGTCGGCGCGTCATCTCGTCGTCGCGGATCTTGCTGTGGCACGCGTCCACCTCGGCACACTTCTCCGCCAGCTGTGCCTGCAGCGCCGCAATCACCGACTGCTGGTCCGTACATTGTGCTTGTGTCGAACCCAGCGTCACCTGAGCGGTGCGCAACTCTCCTTCGACCGCACGCAGCTCGACAATGGACGCCTGGTGCGCCTCAATTTGACGCTGGGCCATGGCGAGTTCGCGCTCAAGTCGCTGCTGAAGCGCCTCTCGCTCTCCACGCACCTGTGACAGCTCTTCCTGGTGCACCTCCAAGGTGCGTGCCAGCTCGGCCTTGTACTTGGCCTCGACAGCGACCAGTGTCTGCTCCACCTGACGCAGCTTCTCGGCACTTGCGGCCGAAGCGGTCGCCATCTGCTCCCGCAGCTGTGTTTGCGTATGCTGCAGTTGCTGCTCCAGCTCGTCCGTCTTGAGCTGCGCCAACTTCTCAAGACGACTCCGTTCGCTGTGCTGAAACTCAACCTGTCCCTGGAGTTCGGCCTCGCGAGTAGAAGCGGCCGTCATGGCCTCCACCAGCTGCGCCAGGATCCCCCCCTGCTCGTCCCTCTCCACGCCCATCTCCGCAATCTGCTTCTCCAGAGCCTGCACCTGTTGGGTCATTTTTTCGGCCTCGGCCTCCGACGGACCCTTCTGGACGACCAGGACGGGACTCTGAATCATATCAGTCGGAGAGACAAACGATGAGATGTTTTGTTTTGGTCTACTCGATTTGAATCGCTTTTACCTTCCGACTCGACTTGGGGGCTGTTGATTTGCTTGTCATTGCCGGGTTGACAACTGTAGAGCGTGTTTGTGCACGATGACGAGCAGGAGCACCTTCACGAGTCTGTAATTGAGTTTGAAATCGAAAATGTCAAAAAAAAAAAAAAAAAAAAACAAAAAAAAACTTTTGCGATATTTTCGTTTTTACCTTTGAACTGTTTGGCTGTTTTGACGGTTTTTTCTCTGTTGCCTTGCCTGTCTCCAGGAGTTCAGTAGTGGGGGAGGACGACTAGAGTAGACAGAAGCGGATTAGACGGTCGTTTTCAAGTTGTTGTCACGTACAAACTTTGAGCTGTCAAAAGTTTGCCGCTTCTCAGTTTGAGGGTTTTACCTTTGATCCAGGTCTCGGGATGCCGCTGGTGCGTTTTGAAGACCCTTTGGAAAGGTCATTACGGGGTGTAGGAGAGCCGTTCAGCTCAGAGAGAGGATTGCGCTAAAATTGTTTGTCTCAGAATTCATTTGACTGTGATTTTAGCATTGCTTCTTACCAGGCTCATGCTCATGATATGGTCTATTGAAATGAAAAGTAGTCAATGGGGGTTAGTACGTAAAGGTTGGAGATGAGAAGAAAGAAAAGTGAAAGTAAGTTTGTAATATTCTTTTATTCATCAAAAGAACCATCACTGGCGTTGACTGATTGACTTGAGTATTGCGTATCGTGTGATTCATTCATCATTATGATCTTTTTAGTCTTTGATCGAACAACGGAGCAGATAGGATTACTTTTCAGAATTTTAATTCAGTGTTTCACAGTTTTTTCATGATTCGCCTTTTCGCTGTGATTGCGACTGTGTCTGTCGCCGTGTTGGCCGTAAGGAGAAAGTAGTGTGGTGTGTACCATTACCATGTGTCGGTTGCTTTCGTGCGCTGTTTCGTCCGTCTGTGTGTCATTCCTAAACTCATTCTGTTTGTGTGTTTGTTGTGACAATGGACAGGACACGTTTCCTTGTACGGACGTGTCGCCCTCGCAAATGGTGCCGGAGAGTGTCCACAAGCTTCGCCCTGCCGACGTGAAAGTCGTTGCAGCAATGGGAGGTGAGTTGAGACACTCTTTTGATATTATAAAGTTATTATGATGTTTCTGACTCGCTCAAACCCTCAAGATTCAATCACTGCTGCATTCGGAGCGGAGGCGACGTCACTGTTGAACCTGGCCAACGAATGGCGGGGCGTGAGTTGGAGCATTGGCGGCGACCAGTCGTACGACACACTTACGACTCTGCCAAACATTCTCAAGGAGTTCAACCCTCAGCTCAAAGGTACTCTTACGTCTTACTCCTCACGAGATATTATTATTGTTTTTCCTGTTTGACATTTGTGTAGGATGGAGCTATGCCAAAGGATCGCAGTCGACGAAGCAGGCGCGCCTGAACGTGGCCATCTCGGGAGCCATCGCTCAGGGCATGCCGGGACAGGCACGGACACTCATTGAGAAGCTCAAGGCGGACGAGACCATTGACTACGATGCCGACTGGAAGGTGAGCAGATAAGTGTACCCACAATGGAGCCCATTTAGTCTGAGTCCTTACGCTTTTTTTTTTGTTGTTTTTGAGGTTGTCACATTGTGGATTGGAGGAAACGACCTGTGCGCCGTGTGCAAAGGACACGAGCGCAACACTCCGAGCGAGTACGCGCGGTACATTGAAGAGGCACTGGACATTCTGGCGACTATTCCACGCACGTTTGTCAATTTGGTGAGCATTATTGACGTGACACGCCTGTACGAGGTGAAGGAGGGCAACTGTGTCGCCTCGCACGCCATTGTGTGTCCCTGTGGCACCTCACCCGACGATGCCACGCGCGTCGAGACTTCCTTGGCCTTTGACGACTATGTGCGTCTCACACACGAGATTGCGTCCCGTGAGCGCTTCCAGTCGCGCGATGACTTCACGGTGGTGGTGCAGCCCTTCTTTGAGGACACGCAGGTGCCACTGAGGCCCGACGGCACGCCCGATCGCTCGTACTTTGCGCCGGACTGTTTCCGTACGATTGATTTTGAGAGTGTAATGGATCTGTGCCAAGCGAATAATTTTGATTTCATAGACTTTACGACAAAGGCTCACGTGGCGGGTGGACTCTCTCTGTATTGCGCCGCGAAAGTGTGTTTTGGGTTCTCACTTTGTATTGTGTTGCGTCTTGTAGGTGGAACAATATGCTTGAGCCGGTGGGCAGCAAAAGCATCAAATGGTCATTGGGCGATCCACTCAAGTGTCCGTCTGAGGAGCGACCGTATTTGGCGACGGGAAAGAACAGCGCCCTGAGCAGTGTGGCGGGTGTGAGTGATGTGATTGCTACCACAACACCGGCAAATGAGAGCGGAGAGAAGAGTGGACACAAGACAGTGTTGATCGCTGTGTCCTCTGCGATGGGTCTTGTTGCTCTGTTG
>CALSCP010002399.1:161802-173533 GCA_943704425.1 Ministeria vibrans ATCC 50519
TCTCTCTCTCTCTCTCTCTCTCTCTCTCTCTCTCTCTCTCTCTCTCTCTCTCTCTCTCTCTCTCTCTCTCTCTCTCTCTCTCTCTCTCTCAAACTCAAACTCTCTCAAACTCTCTCAAACTCTCTCTCAAACTCTCTCTCAAACTCTCTCTCAAACTCTCTCTCAAACTCTCTCTCAAACTCTCAAACTCTCTCTCTCAAACTCTCTCTCTCGCTCTCAAACTCTCTCTCTCAAAATCTCTCTCTCTCAAAATCTCTCTCTCTCAAACTCTCCATACCCGGTTCTCCTTTGCACGAGTCATAATTGGTCTGCACTAACACATTCAGGTGTGTCGCACTGTCATTGAGAGAGCGCACAAAGACCGACTTGGATTGGTCGCGCGCACAGACGCACGCACTGTCAGGACCACTCACTGCCACATAGTCGGGTGCAGCCAACACCATTGAGTGGCACAACCGATCCACAAGTACTGTGAAGCTATCACATAAACAGAAGTCAATCACAAAAGTTACATTCATCGATATAAAACTGTTACTTTGTCACGGATTGATCGAGAAATTGAGAGCGAAATGCCCACACCTGGGGCTCAACAAGTGCACTGACTGCATCAAAGACAGATTGTGCCGACACGCGAGCAAATCGCCAGTTCTCTTGTGCAGCAAATTTTCCACTCTGAGACAAAAGAGGAAGGATATGCGTGAAAAACATAATGAACCTTGTTTGTCATTGACTTACTTTGAAGGCTGTGACAACTCCCGTCGTAAACCAATACCAGTCAACCGCACGAAATTGTTCTTGTGCTCCCCGTGTAAAGGTCAGTGAAAGGGTGATGTTGCGCACAGAGTGCGGTGTCTGGTCCATATTGCGCGCATGCAGCACATCGCCCCTGTCAGAGCGAACCAACAGAGCAGTGCACGCTCGAGGCTGCGACGCATTGCTCGCCAATTCGGTGTGATCCAGTTCGTGGAACCACACCCAGGCACACAGATACTCAAACGTGGTGTAGTGTCCAAGGCTGCAAACAAACCCCACACAACAAACACATTACACACACACACACACACACACAGAACAGTAGAAGAGACAATATGTTATTTCACATTTTCATCATCACACTCCTTCTTCTGCTTCCCCTTGCTACCGTGTCATCTCATCGGCAATCGACTGCAACTCCAGCGCCTGGTCGGGGCTCTTGCGACGCACTCCGTCGGCGAGGAGGGCGTACTGCGTTGCACTCAAGCGGTCAAACAGAGAGGCGTTGTGCGCCGCGAATGCAGGCCCAAACGACCACTGCCACCCATGCAGCGCAACAATAGACGCCACCGCCCCTTGCCATCGCTGCTCCGGAGCTAGCGACAGATCAACCGTGAAATCTGGAGGTGGTCTCAATGCCATTGTCCACCCCACTAATGCAAGCAGACACAGGCTGCCGACGATCCCTCCACGCAATGCAGGCATGCCGGATCCAAGTTAGGCACAGAGTAAAAGCAATATATGTGTACAGTGTAATCAGTAATGAATGATAAATCATAATGAATAAGTCGGGAGAACATGAACACTCAGTGATAACTTTGCTTTAGTCTTTACTCTCTCTTGGCTCTTTGACGTCTTCTGTGCTTTTTTCTGTCTGGCAACTCAACTCCGTGGCACCCCATCTCTCCCCCTCCGCCCCATGAGCAGCCCTGAGTCGTGTATGTCTGTCTTCTTCATCAACCCCTCTTCCTCTCTCACACCCCCTCCCTCTGCTCTAGTACGACGCTCTGGGCGACGCAGAGCCACATCCAAAGTCGCTGTCAACTCTCCTCTGCCCACAAACGAACGATGCGACTCGGGTCCCGCCTGGAAGGCCGACGAACTCACAGCCTTCTTTACTGGTGCGATCTCCTTAAGTGCCTCTCTCTGCGATTTTGAATTGTTCCTTTTTTTTTTTGCATTTTCGTTTTTTTTCAAAAAAAAAAACATCCACCAAAAAATGTTTCGCCTCTTTTGAATAGAATGCCGGAAACGCGGAGGCGCGTCGCCCACGATATGGCCGCGAGATGTGATTGGGTCGTTCACTGGTCGAACGCCGGGCATGCTTCTGGCGCTGTACCGCTCGTACAGCGAAAGGTGCACACAGCGCAGTGTCACTCAAACGGTCGCACTCATCCTACAAGAACAAGAGGAAAGCGAACAGCTCGAGCAGGGCGATCGTCTTGATCGCGATCAGCAAGCCGCTGCCATGACGCTTGTCTCCGCAGCGCAGGATCGTCGCGCCATCTCGCCTCTGAAACGCACATACCAGGACAGCGACGACGAAGACGACGACGCTGCTGCTGCTGCTGCTGCACACACTGCTGCTGCTGCTGCTGCTCGTGGTGGTGGTGGTGGTGGTGGTGGTGGCGATGATGATGATGATGTCGACGATGACGACGACGACGCCTATACTCTCGACGAATCGCTTCGCTCCAAGGGCCCCTCCGCTCGTTCCCGTTCGCGCAGTCGTTCCCCGTCGAAACGGTAATATACCAATGGATTGGTTTTTGTTTGTTTGTTTCCGACTAACGCCTCTTTCTCTTTCTCTCTCTCTCTCTCCTCCCTTTACCTCCTCTTTTTCACTCACACACATACACGCATTTTTGGTACTCATTCTATAGTGCCAAAGTATTTGACGCAGAGGCGGTACAGGCGTGCTCGGTGCGCATCCTCAACTTCCTCAAATTGCGTCAGTCTGTTTCGTTCTGTGCTCACGAGTGGTTCTACTCGTCCATCGATCAGCCCCTTTTTCGCGCCGAAGTCAGCGAATACCAAGACTGCCTCAACCGCTTTGGGTTCGACCGCATCTGTCGTGCGACTCGCACCGAATGGACCTACATGCGCAATCGCATTGGCAAGCCCCGTCGTCTCTCGCACGCCTTCCTCGCGAGGTATATAGTCTATTATAACCCTTTAATGTGCCGGTTCAAGTTTTGACTGATCGAATGACACTCTCATAGTGAACGGGCAAAGTTGGACGAACAACGGACCAAAGTACGGGTGATCCAGCAGGGTAAAATGACGCATGGCGACACAATGCCACGGGTGGAGATCCCACAGGCCATTCCGCGTCCGATTGTGGTGGGTCACCGGGTGACTGCGCTGTTTCACGGTGGACGCGACGGGGGGCTCATGTACATGGGCAATGTTTTGGTGGCAGATGTGATGGCATCCACGTACAAGGTGCAGTTTGATCGACGGGAGTTGGGGATCAACACGCTGCCCGACACCCAAGTCATGCCGGTGGGCCAGCAGAAGCTCACGCCTGTCGCTGTGCTCACCCGTCGCAATGTACCGTCCAACTCAGTCGCATCAGCTGCCGCTGCCGCTGTGGGTGCTGCTGCTGGCAGTAGTGTGCACAGTGTTGGTAGTGCCGCCGTGGCCGGTGGCGGTGTGGGGGCCGGTGCTTATGCCACGTCGCCCCTCTTGCACCACCAACAACATCCCTACGCCTACTCACCCCAACAACTCCACCAGCGTGCGCAGGCCCACCAGCAACAACACCCGTACGCTCCGCAACAGCAACAGTATGCCTCCGGCCCGTCGTCAGCCACCCGTCGCTCCTTCCAGCACCTCACTGCCGCCGCCTCCCTTGACACCATGCAAAGTCCCATGACCATGACCCAGGAGATCTTCAGTGCCGTCCAGGGCACCTCCACCCCAGCTGCTGCTGCTGCCGCCGCCGCCATCCAAAGCGGTCCGGTGCCTCCCGGCAGTGCCTCCACCAACGCCAATGCTGCCGGCTACTACCCGCACCACCTCACCACCCCACAACAACACGGAGCACAGTCCTACAGCAACCCACACCAGCCACCGCATCACCGCACACCCTTCCCCACCACTCCTCACCGCCCCTTCAACAACCCCGGAAGCACAGGCATCCTTGCGTCCTCCTCCTCCGCCATTGGTACCCCCGGCGCCGCTCTCTACCCGTACTACACTGGCACCCCCACACGCAAGAAGATGCATCTTATGCTTGGCGACCTCATGTTGCCCCACATGGAACTTGACTTTGATCAACCCGAAATGCTCATTGGCGCTGACTCTCCCTATATGCTCTCCGACCTTGAACTTCTCGTAACACACAGAGAGAGAGAGAGAGATCACAAATAGATTGTGAGAGTCTCACTCGTTCGCGTTGTCTTTTTTTTCTTTTTTCCTGCTTTTTCAGGCTCGTTTGACAAAGATTCTCAATATGAAAGAGGCACTTGTGGATCAGCTGAGCTACATGAATGACCAAGGGGAGCAAATGGTATGGCACAAACAAACTGATTGGCCGACTTTCTGACGAACTGACACACAACTTCCTCGTATTCGCTTGTCTCCCTCATCTCCACCACTCACTTAGTTGGCTCTGGAGGAGTTCGCCAATGGACTCCCCGAAGACTTCAAGCAACACTACGCATGGACAATTGTGCAGCTGGACCAGACCAACCATGCACTGAAGCCGCTTGTGGTGCGTCTCGAGCAGCGCACCCGTCTGCCAAGCGAACAGCCTCTCCAGCCAGGTGTACCCCCTCCCCCCACCTTTGCGTACAACGGCGTGCGCACCGAGGTGGTCAAGCAGTGCGATGTCCGTGCTCTTGCCCTTGTCCGTAAGGTCCTTGGCCAGATTTCCGCCACCTCACCAGTCACCACTCCACCCCCAACAACAACAACAACAACAGCTACCATCACGGCAGCACCCGCCTCTCCTTCCTCACACAAATCTGCCCCGGTGCCTCAGTCGTCGCCGTCCACTCGCGCCAACAAGGCCGCCGCGGCGTCTGCTGCCGCTGCCGCCGCTGCTACAACTGTCTCTGCCCTTGAGGTCCTCAGTACAAGTGCTGTGGCCGTTGCCAATGGCACTATGACCCAGGAGCCTGCGCGTGAGCTCACCTCTCTGGAGAGTCTTGTCGTGTCGCTCATCTCACTTCTTCTACAAGTGCGTGAGTGTGCCGAGCGTAAACTTAACGCTGCCGATGTGCGACGCACCTTCAACGACGCTCTTAAGCGCTGCAACACGCACGAGCAAAACAAGGATGCCATCGACGAGCTTTCGTTGACGCTCCAGTCCATGGTCGCCTGCATCAGTGCTAGTGGTTCTCTCCAGGTAGGAATTGATTGTACGTGTATGTTGCATTGCAAACTCATCCTTCTGCGTTTTTGTATCTAGCCCTGAAGCGTTTATGGACACAGTCATGTTTCATAGCCCACCAACTGTCCTCCTGAATACAAAAACGTATATTTTTTAGAATTAAGAAGAAATGAAGTGGAAAGTGCTCAAGCAAGGAGATGAAAATATTATCATAACAATCAATGAAGAGTTTTTTATTTCCTTTCTGAATGTACCGAGGAAAACAAGTCCATCGACCAACTGATCAGTGATCGATGATCATACACTTTTGAGAGTAGGGAGAATGGAGGCACTTGAGAAACTGTGTGTGTAACACCAAAACGTAATCCGACTTTGAATAATATTAATCAATTATTATTGTTAATTGGGTTTAACTCTTTTTTGATGTCGCTCTGCGGCTCGAGTGCCTTCTTGCCCCCCTTTGACCCGACCACCGATGCCTTTTCGCCGTGCTTTCTTCACGTTGTGTTTGGCGCGGCGCCCGCCCTTGTGCTGCTCCTGCTGGCGACGCTGGCGTTGGTGTGCCTTCCGCGCAGCTCGCGTCGCCTGCTACTCCGCCACCACTTGCCCCGAAGCACTGCGAGCGCCGTGCAGACATGCCTGCGTGCCGCCGTATCCATTGCGCTCTTGGGCGTGGCTGTGGCGGCCCTCGTTCAGCAGCTCTTCTCGGGGGTAGGCGATGCCTTCTCCGTTGTGTACATCACCAACGGCGTGCGCGCGTCTGCCTGGCTTGCCGTCGCCTGCCTCGATGCCCTTCGCTGGCAGTGGCGCTGTCGACAGGCTGCGTTCCCCTGGTATCTTGGCGTGGCCATTGTACTTGCCACTGGTGCCCAGACGGTCATGCTCTATGCGGCCATCACCGACCCGGCGCAGGCCAATGCGCTGGGCTATGCCGTCGGCACACTGGCCCTCCTGCTGCTTCTCGTGCCCCTGGCCATCACTCGTCGTCTTGTGTGGCCCACCGAGCGCACCAGCATGCTGGACGTACGCACCGACGCTAACGACGACGACGATGCGACCAGTGTGCTTCTGCCTTCCTCTCTCGCCGCATCACCACCGCTGCTGCCCGAAGAGGATGATGCCTCGTGGTTGTCGGCCCTGACCTTCCACTGGACGCAACCCATGATGCGTCTGGCGCACCGTCGTGGTCGACTTGAACACGAAGACCTCGTGGCGCTCCCACGACGGCTGCACACCGCCTCCATCGCCGCCTCCTTTCGTCACCTGCTTCGTCGTGACTCGCTCGTCAAGGCTCTTTTGAGTGCTTTTGGACGAAGTTACTTTCCACTGGGCATCCTCAAGTTTCTTTGCGATGCCCTTGGGTTTGCCGGTCCTCTGCTGCTCAACCTGCTTGTCTCGTACGTCGACAATGCGACGGAACCGCTCTGGCACGGACTCGTCTACGCTGCCGGTCTCTTCCTCTCGACGCTCCTCACCGCCATCCTCAACTCACAATACACCTTCCATGTCAATGTGGTTGGCTTGCAGGCACGCGTTGCGCTCATGACCTCGATCTACCGCAAAGCACTCTACGTAAATGCAGGCAAGCGTACCACGGGCGACATTGTCAACTACATGAGCACCGACACGGACCGCGTCGTCAACTTCTTCCCCTCCTTCCACGCCTTCTGGTCGCTTCCCTTTCAGATTGCCGTCTCTCTCTATCTGTTGTACACCCAGGTGGGGCTGGCCTTTGTGGCCGGCGTTGCCTTTGCCGTTGCACTCATTCCCATCAACAAGTGGATTGCGTCGCGCATCGGTGTGTACAGCGAGCGCATGATGAAGCACAAGGACCTGCGTCTGCGTCTTGTCGACGAACTCTTTCACGGCATTCGCGTTATTAAACAGCTTGCGTGGGAACGCGTGTTTATGCGTAAGATCCAGGCAGTGCGTCAAGAGGAATTGGCAGCGCTCGCTGGCCGCAAGTACCTCGACGCACTCTGTGTGTTCTTTTGGGCGTCCACGCCCGTCCTCATCTCTCTTCTTACGTTTGTCACGTATGCGTCGCTGGGTCATTCTCTGTCGGCTGCCAAGGTCTTTACGAGCCTGTCGCTTTTCAACATGCTTATTGCGCCTCTCAATGCCTTTCCCTGGGTTCTCAATGGTCTTGTTGAGTCGTGGGTGAGCATCAAGCGACTGCGTCTCTTTCTCAACGAACCCGAAATCGATCCGGACACGTTTTACAGAAAAGAATTCGCTTCGGCACAGTCGAAACAGGAGGATCGTATAGAGCCTGCAGTGTGTCTTGTGGGGATAAATCTCGCGTGGCCCACTGCAGCGCCTGAGGCAACAGATGACAATGACGACGCCAAGGCGGGTAGTAGTGTTACCCAAACAACGGAGGGACCGCACACTGTGTTGCGTCGTGTCACACTGAACGTCGCACGCGGTTCATTGGTAGGCATTTGTGGCCGAGTGGGTTCAGGCAAGTCGACACTGT
This sequence comes from Ministeria vibrans ATCC 50519, assembly GCA_943704425.1. Classification (NCBI taxonomy): domain Eukaryota; class Filasterea; order Ministeriida; family Ministeriidae; genus Ministeria; species Ministeria vibrans. Next base: position 169,374 of record CALSCP010002399.1, read on the forward strand.
TGAGTGCACTTGCCTGTGCAGGTCCCGCGACCACCGCTACGTCGGGTGGTGTTGATCCGCTGACGGTGAACAGCGGTGATGTGTACCTTCCGTCGCGCGTGCTTGGCTTGGGATATGTGCCGCAGAAGGCATGGCTGCAAAATATGACGGTACGCGAGAACATTCTGTTTGGGAGGGTCTTTCGAGCCGATTGGTATTCGCGTGTGACGCGTGCGTGTGCTTTGGAAACGGATTTTGCGCAGTGGAGCGCGGGAGACGAGACGGAAATTGGCGAAGATGGTGTGAACCTGAGTGGGGGACAGCGGGCACGGGTGGCTCTTGCGCGCGCCTGCTACCAGGATGCCGATGTGTACCTGCTGGACGATCCATTCAGTGCAGTTGATGCGACGGTCGGACGTCATCTGATGGACGAGTGTCTGCGTGGTCTGCTCCGCTCCAAGACGGTCATTGTTGCAACGCACCACGTGTCGTTTCTGTTGCAGGCGGACGCGGTGGTTTGTGTGGATCCGCTGGCACAGGAAAACATTGCGACGCACTCTTTGGAGCAGAACTTGTCTTTTCAGGAGCTGTTACGCGCAAGTGAAGGGAACGGAGAAGAGCGCTCGCACTTTCGTGAGGGTGTTCCAAAAGAGGAACGCAAAGGAGACGACGCAACAACACGTACAAATATTGACAGCAAGGATAAATTGCCGCTCGCCTCGTCGTTGTCGTCGTCATCGTTGCCATTGGCAGCAAAGGACGGACGACTGACGACAACGGAGACACGCGAGACGGGCGCTGTGCGACGGTCTGTCTATGTTCGCTACCTGTTGGCCATTGGCACTGTTCTTGGACCGCTGGTGCTGGTTAGTCTTGCACTGATGCAGGCAAGTCGAAATGGCAGTGACTGGTGGCTTTCGTACTGGGTGGGTCACGAACAGTCGCTGTCGGTACAAAAGGGGCTGCATGTGTACGCGGCGCTTGGTGGTGCGTGTGCGCTGCTCACACTGGCACGTGCCTTTCTGTTTGCCGCTGGGGGACTGCGTGCGGCGCGACGTGTTCACGAGCAACTCTTGGATGCGGTGGTGGGGGGCACGGTGGCCTTTTTTGATGCGACACCCGTCGGTCGCATTGTGAACCGCTTTTCGTCTGATGTGTACGCCGTCGACGACTCGCTTCCGTTTATTGCCAACATTCTGCTGGCGCAGTCATTCTCCATTGCTGGCACAATTGTTGTTACTTGCTATGGTCTCCCTTACTTTGTCGCAGTGCTTGTGCCTCTCGCTGTCGTCTACTGGTACTTGCAACGCTACTACCGCAACGGCTCACGCGAGATCAAGCGCCTCGACAGCACTTCCCGCTCGCCCATTTACGCACACTTTTCGGAGAGTGTCTCGGGCGCGGCAAGCGTGCGTGCCTTTGCGGCGGTGCCTCGCTTTGTCGCCGACAACGAGCAGCGTGTGGATATTAATCAGCGTGCGAGCTATGGCAGTCAGGCCGCATCGCAGTGGCTCAACATGCGCCTGCAGGCCATTGGCGTTGTCATGGTCACGGCCATTGCGCTGCTTGCGGTTGGAGCGCACCATGTGCGAGCGGCCGAGGCGGGGCTGGTTGGACTTGCGCTTACCTATGCCCTGGGCATTACGGGTCTTCTTTCGGGTGTCGTGAACACGTTTACCGAGACGGAAAAGGAGCTGGTGTCGGTGGAGCGCATTGCGGAGTATTGTGCGACCATTGAACGGGAGGAAGTAGGGGAGGTTGAGGCACCCGAGCAGGAAAATTGGCCGGCACAGGGCGCACTGGCGTTTCACAATGTGTCCCTGCGCTACCGTGCTGGACAGCCATTGGCATTGGATGGGGTGACCTTTTGTGTGTCTGCTGGGGAGCGAGTGGGAGTTGTGGGGCGTACGGGGGCCGGGAAATCATCCCTGTTTAGTGTGCTTTTGCGCTGTGTGGACGTGTCCGAGGGTCAGTGTGTCGTCGACGGCTTGGACTTGACGCGCGTGCCGTTGAGTGTGCTGCGCAATCGCATTGGAGTGGTACCGCAGGAGCCGGTGCTGTTCACGGGCACTGTACGCGACAATGTGGATCCGGATCGAGCGTACTCGCGCGAGCGTGTTGCCCACGCTCTTGAGGCATGTCACATTGCAGAGGAGCTGAAACGGCGCACGAGTGTGAAAGCGGGTGCTGGTGCGGATGACTGGCTTGAGAGTGTAGTAGAGACGGGCGGACGCAATTTTAGTGTGGGCCAGCGACAACTGGTGTGTTTGGCGCGTGCAGTGCTGCGCAACACACGCGTTTTGCTGGTCGACGAGGCGACGGCGAGTGTTGATGCCGAGACGGACCGTCTCATGCAACAGTGTCTGCGCCTTGAGTTTGCGCAGTGCACAGTGCTCACCATTGCCCATCGTGTGTCCACCGTGCTCGACAGTGATCGTGTGCTTGTACTCAGTCGCGGACGCGTCGTTGAGTTCGATACGCCCGACCGTCTTTTGAGCAACGAGAGTGGTGTGTTCACCGGGATTGTAAATGAGGGTGTAAATTAATGATACGACGTATTATAAACTGTGCTTGTAATAATAACTAATTAATATTGATAGTGTCACACGAAGTTGTATATTTTCTTCCTATCTTGAATATTATAAGTCATTTGCATTATATATTCATCAAGCTCATCAGCAGTCACAGCAAATATAACAGGGACAGCAAAAGAGAATGCAGCATAACTTCTTGCAGCAGCCGTCGTTCTGTCGCCCGCTGCTCTTGCTGACATTGGTGTTTGTCACATTGATCACGGGCTGCGCTGTGGGAGCTGGCGCGTACCCCTGTGGGGGCTGGTACGTCCCTTGGGGGGCCATGTAGCTGCCCTGCGGCGGCTGGTAGGAGCCCTGAGGCGCGTACTGCTGCGGAGGAGGATATGGAGTGTATGGTGCTGCCTGTGACATTTTAATATTATAATATTATTAAGACCTGAAAAAGAAAGAAAGAAATTAATTATTATTAGTAGTAATATTTCGGAAAGAAATCGAAAAATGAAAGAAAACCGAAAAAATATATTATGAGAAGGAGAGAAGAACGAACGCGAAGAACGTATACAATGCATCCGCCATAGGCTAACCGCATTGCTCCGAAACGATGGAGCGCCTTATCGAAAAAGAAAAAAAAAAGAAAAATAAAAAAATTTGCAGAAAGACCATAAAAAAAACTTTTTGGTGAACAAACGACGAGTGTTTCAACAGCTGGTGTCTTTGGAATACAACCACACCTCGACCGGCATGCAAGAAATAGCCTTGAACCAGAGCAGTAAGGAGGTTTTGAAGTTTTTCCACGCGGATTGCTTGACTATGTCACATTGTGAAAACCGCCTCAGGAACACCCAAGCGCCCTTCCCGCGGCCCCCATACGCCCCCATTCATTGTATCATCCCACAGACCCCTTGAATGAGGGACGACAGTGGTCTTCTTGGCCATTTGAATGTGCAATCAGCAGTTTAGTTTGGGTTGGCGAAACCTTCTCGGAGAAAAAAAGCTCTGTTTCTCTCTCAATACACACACACACACACACTATGTATGAAATGTATGTATATATATATGTATGTGTGCAATGCGTTTTACTTGATGTTGGTGGCACTGCAGAGTGTCCGTGAAGACCAGGCAGGGGGAGGAGAGCAAAAAACACTGAATACTTTTGAGTTTTGATTTTTGGGGAGTTGAAAAAAATGAAAAAGTAGAAGCGAATTTTGTGGTAGCGCAGAGAGAAATTGAAGGAGGCGTCTATAATGCTCCGCGATTGCATGGAACCGCAGAAGAGCATATACATGGGACTATGACGGAGTAGTGAGCACGTAGGCTGCTGTTTGGTGAATATATTCAAAGGTACATTTTCGGTACTTTCGCTGAGCGTTCGCTTAATTTACAGAATTTTGCATTTTTCACGCGAAGGCTCGTTTGAAGCATTGTACTCCATTCGCGTGCGTTTAAAGTGCTGCTAGACAATACTCAATGACTCAAAACACTCCTGAGAGGGCGGCAGTCGTATCGATGCTAAGGAGAGGATATCAGAGGGCCAAACAAACGATACACTAAGGATACACTAATTCGTCGACACACTTGAGACTTCCTTGAGACGCTCCTGCTCTCCATCCGATGCTAGCAGGCCTGCTGCTCCTCGCTGGGCAGTTG
>CALSCP010002404.1:0-32157 GCA_943704425.1 Ministeria vibrans ATCC 50519
AAAAAAAAAGGAAAGGAAAGGAACGAGAGAGAGAGAGAGAGAGAGAAATAGAGAGAAAGAGAGAGAGAGAGAGCAGGTGGGAGGGGAGGATCATGGGCTGTACCAGACTTGGAGGAGCCTGCTGACGCCATTGAAGCCGTACGCGCCCGCTTTATAGGCGGAGGAGATGAAATCTTGAACGAGAATCGACCAAAGAGTATCGACGAGCGCTGTCTGGGCGCGCGTACGCCGAAACTGAGGCAATGACCGCGAGGAGGATAAAAAAAGTGAAGAGGGAGGAAGGGCGGGGAGACTCGCGAGGCACAGCAGCGGTCAAGGAGAGTGAAATGAACTGTAAAATTAATCAATCATAAATCATAATCATCAATGATCAATATCATCATATCACTTTCCTTGAAGCTGGCCAGTGGCGACCCAACACTTCATATTTTCGCTACCCATTGCAGACCCTTTGCAGTATCTAGCCTATTGCTTAGTCTCTGACAGTCTGCTGTGGCCGCATAGCAAATTCGATAATTCTGTGCTGTTGCTCAGTGTCAATCATGTCCGATTCCCACACGCCTCCCGTCCTAAGCCATAAATCACCGCGCCCCAACCGCGTAAGTTCGCTTCTACCCTTCTGCTTCTTCACTACAATGTTCTTTTTTTTTTTTTTTTTTTTTTTGCGACAATCTTCAATTTCCATTTGTAGCGTGCAAACATGCCAGGACTGCGTCTTGGTGGTCTTCAGAGCGACAGTTGTCTGCAGTAAGTGTGAATGGAAGGGAGGAACTGTGTTTTTGTAAAGAGAAGTGATATTTTTTTGATAAAATTCGAATTGCATTCGTTGTAGCGTTCCGCCTCCACTCTCTCCAGGCACGGGAATGGTCGTGCAGGCCCAGGCAACGACGCCGCCTGTCGTCTCGCGTGGTGCGGGATTGTGTAAGTGCTTACATGATGATAAATGGTTTCCCCTGACAACCGTGTGCATCGTTCCGTTGTCTTTGCTTCGTCTTTGCTTGCAGCCCCACCACATCGCGTTGCACGGAGCGCGACGGATGCCACGTCGCCTCTTTCGAAACGACTGGGACACTTTGCGTCGTTGCAGGACATGCGGGCCGTCGAGTCGAAGCTGGTGATCGCTGAAGACCGCGATGCGGAGGAGTCGCAGTCGCTGACATCGCCGTCGTCAGCACGCAAATCGCCGCGTGCACACGGGGCAAACGTCATGCCGTCTACAATGTACCACCATCATTGGGTGCAGCGACAACTTATGCACGAGCGGCAGCTACAAAAAGAAGAGGATCGTGAGCACGGATCGCTCTTGCCGCCCCTCGTGCCTCTCACTGACGCACAGCGTGCCATGTCTTTGGGGAGTGTCATGCTCCAGCGACATCATCCCCACCAACACCAACACCAAGCACTTAAGTTCTCACGAGACGCTCCGCACACGGTGAGCACCGCGTCGCTGTACTCGAGTGCCACGAGCATGAACAGCGACGACACAACGTACATCAGTCCGGCAAGCACAGACGATCTCACGTCATCGTCGGACGCCTCCTCACCAGCCTTCTTCCATCGTCGCATGCCTACACGAGGCAAAGAGGAAAACGCAGAGGCAGTTCGACAGGCATTGCGAGGCAACAAAGGGAGCATTGAGGGTCGACTAGACGAGAAGGAAGACGGAGAGGAAGGGGGCGAGGAAGTGCACGAGGTGTATGGCGGGCGAAAGTCACGGTTGGCAAGACTACGCTCGACCAGTGATGGTAATATGACACTGGATAGTGCGATGGTACGGCACACACAGCATCCACTACCACCGCAGCAACTGCAACCGCAGCAGCAGCAGCAGCAGCAGCAGCAGCAGCAGCAGCAGCAGCAGAGCCAACAGGCCGAGCAACAGGTGAAGGGCAAGACAAAGAGGAAGAAGAAGACACGTCGGGCGCCCCGGCGACCAGGGGCGCCTCTGGGCGAGTGGGATGAAGAAGACGAAGAGGACGACGTGGCGGGCGACGAAGACGTCGACGTTGACAGCCATCAGGAAGCATTGCGAAGTATCACTTGCGCATTCGCACCCACTCAGGAGCCATCGGTGGCGGTGGTGGTGCCCTCACCACCCACTCAGCGTGCCACAGCACAACACACACAACTCCTGTCGGCTCGCACCTTCAAGGCGAGTCGATCGGGCCGCTCCATGGCCGTGGGACGACCTGACGTGCGTGCTCTTGAACAGCAAGCCGAGTCCCCTCGTGTGTCCTCTCTTGCCTCGGCCGAACTCTCGCTTCCCACCGGCTACAGCAGCGCGCCCAACTCACCTCGTCAACACATGGAGGATCAAACAACTCTCAACAGCAGTGCTTTCATCACCCCTCTACCCCCACGCGACTCGGGCGACACACACCTTCCGCCCGTCCCGCCCAAGTCGCCCCCTACCCGTCGCCGTCTCAGTAGTTATGCCGACCCCAAACTGGCGTCGGGCCGTCCCAAAACCTTTTTCACTCAGCTTGAGGCCAGTCTTAACGCATCATACCCCGCTCCCACCGCAACCAGTTCGCATCGACGTCAACAACCGCCCATTCCCTCATCCAGACCCGGTAAGTCGAAAGTATCCATGTGGCAGCGTACGAGGGACAAAGATATATATATATATATATATATATATATAGAGGAGGGAGAAAGAAACAAAGCGATAGAGAGAGAAAGGAGGAAGAAAGATACATAGAGAGAGAGAAACAAAGTGTGTGCGAGAGAGAAACAGTGTGTGTGTGTGTGTGTGTGTGTGTGTGTGAGTAGTGTGTGCGTGTGTCTGCCTGAGTGTCAGGGAATAGAAGCGCACACTCACACGTCATGTATGCATGCATCTAGAATCGGAGACAGTCCCTCCCAAACGACGCATGCTTCCGTCTTTGCCTCCCTCGGCCCGTCCCAGCTCATCACAGTCTACTGGCTCAACCGACTCAACAGCAACACGAGGAGATACAAAGGAAGAGGGAAAGCGCCAAGCATGGGTATAGGAACAGCACACATACACTCACACACAATGTACAAACAATTAAAATAAAAACTCCCTCGTGAGAACACCCAAAGTGTGAAGGAGAGAGAAAGGCAGAGGGGGAGGAGGCTCGTTGCGCACACGGTGAAAAAAAAATGAAAAAGTGATTTACTGGAAGACATCGTCTGCGGTTGGGCAGTAGATCTTTGGGGGGTTGGACGGACTAGTGTTGGCGCCTGTGTCCTTCTTACCGACGGGCTGGAACATGTTGTTCCAAGTCATAACGGCAAACCCTTGGTGCGAGCACAGCGACGGGTGGAAACAGTCCAAGTTTGACAGGTAGTCTTCGCCCCACGTCGAGAAGTTCTCGTCTACACGAAAAAGCAGATCAAGGCATCAGAATAGTATAATTATAATATTATTATTATAATAATTATAATTATATAATTATTATATTATATGTGTGTGGAAATATTCATGTATCGTATATTGCGCGCTTACTCTCCACGCCCGGTTGAACGACGGCAGTGAAGTTGGCGTCGCCCATCGCAGCAAACTCAGCAACAACCTTGCGCGACGCCTAAACAGAGTGTGCAGACGATTGAGTGCTACAGTCCTAGGAAGATACTCTCAGTGTAGCATACAGCGTTGTAGGCGGGCGTGACATCGTCCATGAGCTGACGCTGAGTGGCGTTCTTGTTGAGGCAATTGCACTCGTGCAGGATGGGCACAGCCTCCTTGCAGTACAGCGTTGACTGAGCGTTCTCCCAGACGCTTGAGATGTTGAAAATGGTCATGACATTGACAAACACCTGCGAAGTGAAAATCCGGAAATCCGAGTTGGTATTTATCAGCAGGTCACTTTTTGAAGTCAAACTTTGTGCATGTGTGTGAACATATATATTATATGCTCAGCGTACATCGCGTGCTTAGTGTACTTGGTGTGCGCGTACCTTGGGAATTTCTTGACGCATCTTGGTGAGGACACCGCGGAGCTCATTCTCAAACGTCGCCGGCTTATCCTTCTCTCGGTTCGCATCGCAGGCTCCGCAAATGTTGTTTGCACCCTAGCCAATGTGTTAGAATTCAAATCGACGTGTATTGTCTGGTGTCTTACAATGAAAAGAGTCACCATTTTCCACTCGTCCTTGACACTCTTGTACTCGCCGTTGAGAAGTTCGACCATTCGATCAATCTGGGCGGGGACGTCCTGGATGACAGCGCCCGACACAGCCGTATTGAGACCCTACAGAGACCAATTGTGTGTGTGTGTGAGCTTTTTTCTGTGAGGAGAGGAGAGGAAGGCGGCACCTTTCCGCGCTTCGTCAGGGGAATGGTCGTGCCAGTGCATCCGCCCTGGATGTCGGGGCTGTACTGCTTGAGGAAGTTGTGCACCGTGTGCGATCCGAGCCCGGTGAAGTCGTCTCCGCCCGTCTGGTGCGACACCCCGCGGAACTCTGCAGCACACACGGACAAGGAAAGGGAGTCAGCGAGTACAGCGGCAGAGCAATGCGAAACAGCAAACAAGTCAAACAAAAAAGAGGCGAAAACAAAACTGAGTGTGTGGTCACTCAGCGAAGGAACACTCACAGACGTGCACATGTACAGCAACAACACGTAACATTAGGCTCAGGGAGAGACGTGCACAGTCGCTAGGAGCCTCTCTGCGCAACGTCACGGGAACAAACATTTTTTTTTTTTTTTTTTTTTTTTTTTAGTGTTGTGTGTGTGTGTGTCAATGAATTTTGTGTTGTGTGTGTGTGTGGGTGTGTGTGTGTTTTCGTACCGAGCGGCTCATCGCCAACGGCAGCGAAGGCGGCAGTGATGGAATCACCCAGGGCACCAATGGCCTTGATGTTTCCCGGTCGGAGTTGGCGCACATTCGCAGCGGGAGGGGGAGTGGGGAGTTGGGGGCAGTTGAAGGGCGCAAGGCCGGGCGCGGGGCATTTGTAGTCGGCACGGGCCACGGCCACGACCGCTGCAATGACGATCAGTCGGAGCATAGTGAAATATTGTAAATATATTTTATTTCATTTATTTGTTTTGACTTCTGAAATTTGAAGTTTTTATCATCATACACTTCATATGGAATAACAACCAGCCCGCAATCAACAAGAGGCCTCCTACACGCCATAATTTACGCCCCATCCACTCGGTAGCCTTCAAGGCTTCCGCAAGTAAGTGTATAGGGTGCCAGAGACGTTTCTTCTTCTCTCTCTGATCAGTCCTTACGTTGTCTCAGATTTTTAATTCTTTATATACAAGTGCGATGAACAGCGACCAGATGGATGAACAAACGGCGTTTGAGATGGAGCGTGCTCACTTAATAAGCGAAATCACTCAGGTTTGAAAACGACACATTTTGACAGTTTCCCTCAAATGAGCCTCATCTCGTTGCCGATTTACGTTCTCACCGCACTACAGGGACTAAATGACATGGCGTCGAACATGACCAAGCTTGACGAGCAGCTCAAGAGTCTGTGTGCGTCAAACGAACCGCTTGAGGAAATTTCCAAAAAGTGGACGGCACTTCAAGAGCGGGTTGCTGCCATCTCTGCCATGTCGACGACGACGTCTTCATCTGCATCGACGACGGCCGGAAGAGGGCGTTGAAGCAAGGCCTATGTGTGTCTTTTCAGCTGAAGTTGTACATTTTGTATTGTTATTACAATATTCTTGTTATTTCCTCGTAATCACAAATTTTAATCATGAGCGACCTCCAGCAACTCCTCGACATGGGCTTCCCCGAGAACCGGGCGAAGCGTGCCCTTCAAAAGACCAGCAACGGCGGGGTCCAAGTGGCGATGGACTGGATCTTTGCGCACGATCAAGATCCCGACATTGACGATCCCGTCCAGGACGCTCCGGCAGCACACGCCTTGGGAACGGCCGCATCGTCGTCGGCTGCCGCCTCGGCTGGCGTCGCTGCTGCCCCCGCCGGTACAGCAGACGACACATCTGCAAAATCGCTGACTTGTCAAGAGTGTGGCAAGAAATTGCGCACATCGACCGATGTCCAGCTCCATGCAGGTACAGAACTCTTCTGCAACATGCAGACTGCTCTCGGTGTGGCGGCGTTCGTGTTGTTGTCGTTGTTGTCTTTTGCGATGTTCGTGAACAATTCCGTCACTCAACCCTCATTCTGCCTTGGTGCGCTCGTCTCCTTGGGCTGCAGCCAAATCGGGACACACCAACTTTGCAGAGTCGACGGAAGAGATCAAGCCGTTGACGGCGGAAGAGAAAGCGGCGAAGATTGAGGCGCTGCGGGAGCGGATGCGCGAAAAGCGCGCAGCGGAAACGCAGGAGACGCGCGCAGAGCAGATTGCGAAGGAGAAGATGCGCCGAATGCAAGGGAAGGATGTGCAAGAGGCCCGTCGACAGCACGAAATGGAGGAAATGCGAAAGGCAGCAGAGCAGAAGAAGCGCGAAAAAGCCGAAGAGTTGGCAGGTCAGTCGCGGTTTCAATTCCGCTTTTGTTGTTTTGATTTGTTTGTTTCTTTCTTTCGTGATGAGAATAGCACGCAATCGAGCACGCAAGCTGATTGAAGACGACAAGAAACGACGTCGAGAGGACGCAGAAGCAGCAAAAGCCGCACGTCTGGGCCAAACCGCCACGCCGACAGCCACAGCAGCAGCAGCAGCAACAACTACAGGACAAAGTGCCTCTGAATCGGTCGCGACAGTCGCCGCACCTGCCAAGGAATACACGGAGAGTCGTCTTCAAATTCGTCAACCGGACGGGCCCCCTCTCGTCCACACCTTCCCTGTCAGCACCACCATCGGCGACTTGTACACCTTCCTGCACCAACACCGTTCGTCATCGCCTGCCACCGTCTCCCTCGCCCTCTCCACTACCTTTCCCCGTCGCGTCTTTTCCTCCGACGCTGATCTCACTCTCACTCTCACCCAGGCTCAGCTTGTTCCCTCTGCAGCCCTTGTTCTCACAACAAAGCCTCTTCCTCAGTGAGAATGGTTTTTATAATAATTTAAAACATTAATAATTATTGCTTTTGTTTTTTGTTTTTTGTTTTTTGTTTTTTTGTACACAAAGTCGATTTCACGATTTTCTTGAACTTAATCGAGCATCTTTGCATCGAGGACCCACACAAACGCCTTTGTTTGGGCAGCAACAATGCGTTGAGGCACATCGGGAACAACCGCGAGGGAAGTGGGGGTGAAGCCAAGGTAGACACGCGACGCAAGCACACCCGTCTGCGTGTCGTATGCGTGCAAAGCGGGTGTGCCTGCGCCAATGGCAATGAGCGACGCACCGTTGCGGTGAAAGACGGGTGATGTAAGCGAGCCCTGCTGACCGCGACGGTCGTGCTCGGCAAACGTGAAGAGGGGCGTTGCAGGTTGTCGCAAGTCGTGCAGTTTGATGGTGTGATCGAGGGAACTGGTGAAGAGAGTGTGGTCGCTGTGCGGTGCAAACCCTAGTGCACTACATGCTTTGGTGTGAATGTCAAGCATCTCAATGGCGACACTGGAGGTACGCGTGTCAAAGAGACGCAGAGCACGGTCGTTGCCACACGCGCCAAAGGTGTGAGGATCACGCCAGCGCACACACTTTAGCACTGAGTCACTCACGTCCATCACTTGTTCGACTGCAAGTGCACTCGAGCGCACATTTGTAATGGCGACAGTGCCATTCTTGCTTGCGGTTGCCACGCGCCCCGTGCTGGGTTCAAGGGACAGAGAGAAGAGACCGGCCTTGGCGTCGTCGTGGACGCGTCCACGCGACAGAGGCACCAGCTCCGTGTTGTCCTTTTCGAGACGCGACACAATAAGGTAGCCGTCGTCGGCGCTCGACAAAAGTGTTGTCGGGTCGTAGAAGGTGACCTCAGAGACCCAACGAGCGTGCAGCTTACACGCCAGCAGGGGTTCGCGCACGAGAGAGGAGGAGGGTGTCGATGAGGTGCGATACAGCGACACAAAACCCATGCCCCCTGCAACGGCAAGGAGGTCGTCGTGTACGCTGGTCGAGTAGACGGCATGATTGTGGCCACTGCAGGCACACTGACACAGTCCCGACTCGAGAAGTTCGTCGGGCGCAGCAAACACATCACAGGCACTGCCCGCCACATTCGGCAAGGGAGTGCCGAGCATGACAGGCGATGGCGGTCGACGCGGAGCAGCGGGCTCGACAGACTCCGACGTGCTCGCAGCCGTTGTCGCCGACGAAGGTGGGATCTGTTGAAGACGGCTCGAGCGACGCACAAACAAGTCGCCGCTGTCGTCGTTGTCGCGAACGCGCTTTTTGGGCTGTTTGGGTTTTGCTTTGGATGCGGTCGCTGGCGACGCGCCTGCAGCCGTGACGGTTGCAGCGGTGCTCGCAAGCCCAAGGCGCGCCAGCAGCTCGTTGTTTCGTCGAATGTTGGCAAGGCGAGCTGCTTCAAAGTCGAGCGGAGGGGAAGGAGGCACATCACACAGCGCAACAGACAGAGACGGAGGCACATCACCCAGCGCAGCAGACGGAGGAGGAGACGGCGAGGGCAATGTGGCGGGCGGAGGAGGGGAAGGCAGGAGCACGGTGGCGGGTGGAGAGGGAGAGCGTGATGCGACGGATGGAGGAGGAGAGCGCGTTGGATTTGACTTTGGCGCGCTTTCTGAGTTTTTGCGCACAAGCCACCGATCGAGCGGACCACGGCCGGCAGTGAGCATTGTATATGACTATTATACTGTCGAAAAAAGAAAAAGATAAGAAATAAGAATAAAGAATTTAGTTGTTATTATAATTATATGTTTTGTACAATGTCTTGTGTTGACTGTTGACAATAGACATAATGATATTGATTATTGGTCATTGAGTACAGCGCTCGGCTCTCTGTTATTATTATTATTATTCTTTCAGTATGAGTTTCCTAGATCATTATTTCACAATTTCTATTCACTATCAATCATTTTTTTTGTTAAGCTGATTTGTTGTCGTCTCGCCTGGTCATAGTCCATCATGAGCTCTTCAAAAAGCCCTCCAAATTTTTGTACAGACTGAGAGTGGTGTTTTTTTTTTCATTTTCGGTTCGTTTCGTTTTTTCCGCCTCGCTCTCTTTCCGCTGTCGTTCCCTCGCGCCATCCTTCATACTGTGCGACTTATCCGTCTCTGTTTTGTTCTTGTTCGTCTCTCTCTCTCGCTCTCTGCAGCGTTTGACTACGTTTCGCGCAATCCGGTCGATGACGAGCTTCTGTGCCACATTTGCCATCAGCCGCTCGTTGACCCGCGAATGCTCGCCTGCGAGCACATGTTCTGCGCCGTGTGCCTGCAAAGCGCCCTCGCCCAAAAGCTCGCGTGCCCCGTCGATCGGAAGCCCGTCGTGCCGCAGGAAGACGTCAAGCCTGTGGCGAGTCCCTTCCTGAAACTACTGGGCAAGTCCAAAGTGTACTGCTCGAACAAAGCCAGCGGATGCGACTGGGTTGGGCCTCGCAGCAATCTGCTGACGGACCATTTGCCCGGCTGTGATCAGACGCCATGTGCCCATCGCGAGGCGGGGTGCAGCTGGACCGGGCGAGCACAGGCGATGGCGGCACATGTTGCGTCTGACTGTGTCGCCGCACCCGTCGCCTGTCCACACGTCCGCGACGGTTGCACAGAGAAGGTGCGACGAGATGCACTGGAGGAACACGAAGTGTCGTGTGAGGTTGGCGCGCGAGTGCACGCGGAGGCTATGGTGCGCGAAGAGGCGGAGCGAGCGGAGGCCAAGGCGGCGGCGGTACGAGAAGCGCACGAACGACGTGTCGAGGCGCGCAAGGCGCTCTGCAGCCGACTCAACCCCAAGAGTACAGAAGTGGTGACGATGAACGTTGGTGGACGTGTCTTTCAGACTTCTCTTGCGACACTGCGTGGCGAGTCAGAGTCAGTGTTGGCGCAGCTGTTTGCCTCGGGTGAGGTGGACGTGCTGGAGCGCGACGAGACAGGCCGCGTCTTCCTCGACTGCGACCCGGACGCGTTTGCGCTTGTGTTGCGGTGGTTGCGCTCAGGAGTGGTTCCGATTGTCACGAGCGAGACGACACTTGACAATGTCATGAGTCTTGCGCGTCTGCTGGACCTCGACCGACTTGTGGTTGGCCTCGGCGGTGAGCTGAGTGATGACGAGGCGGAGGAGGAGGAGGATGAAGAGGAGGAAAATAGTATGTCGACGGTGGTTTCTGCATCTGCATCTGCACGCACACGTGTTACACCGATCTCAACGAATGTACCGGTGAGGGCGGTGCCGCGTGCAAAGACACAGCGCCAGCAGATGGAGTTGCTTCAGCTGATTGCTTTGTTTAAAAGTGGTCAGCAACAGGTGTCGCTGGCTGGCATGGACCTGCGTGGCTACCACTTGGCTGGCATGGACCTCTCGTGTGGCAAGAAAGGGGCGTGTCTGCGCGGTGCAGTGTTGGCGAACATGGACCTGTCGGGTGTGCAGCTCAAGGGTGCAGACTTATGCAATGTTGATCTCGGTGGTTGCACGCTGAGCGGCGCCGATTTGAGTGATGCGAACATGACTGATTCAACCCTCAATGGTGCAGACCTGACGGGTGCGAACCTCACTGACTCGAACCTCACTGGCGCAAATCTTACTGGTGCGACGATTGACTGGTCGCGCATGGCCAACACACTCACTGGAGTCGATCTGTCAGGTCATGACCTCTCAGGCGTTGACTTGTCCTCGAAGGATTTGACTGGCGCGAACCTCACTGGCGCGAACCTCACTGGCGCGAACCTCACTGGCGCGACGATTGACTGGTCGCGCATGCCCAACACACTCACTGGAGTCAATCTGTCAGGTCATGACCTCTCAGGCGTTGACTTGTCCTCGAAGGATTTGACTGGCGCGAACCTCACTGGCGCGACGATTGACTGGTCGCGCATGGCCAACACACTCACTGGAGTCAATCTGTCAGGTCATGACCTCTCAGGCGTTGACTTGTCCTCGAAGGATTTGACTGGCGCGAACCTCACTGGCGCGACGATTGACTGGTCGCGCATGGCCAACACACTCACTGGCGTCAATCTGTCAGGTCATGACCTCTCAGGCGTTGACTTGTCCTCGAAGGATTTGACTGGCGCGAACCTCACTGGCGCGACGATTGACTGGTCGCGCATGGCCAACACACTCACTGGAGTCAATCTGTCAGGTCATGACCTCTCAGGCGTTGACTTGTCCTCGAAGGATTTGACTGGCGCGAACCTCACTGGCACGACGATTGACTGGTCGCGCATGGCCAACACACTCACTGGAGTCAATCTGTCAGGTCATGACCTCTCAGGCGTTGACTTGTCCTCGAAGGATTTGACTGGCGCGAACCTCACTGGCGCGAACCTCACTGGCGCGAACCTCACTGGCGCAATTCTTACCAACGCATATCTCACCAACGCAACTGTGACAAATGTGACACCTCCTTCGCCACTTAAATGTCCAAACTGTCATGGCCCTGCCACTGTAATTAAAATCACTGTCAAGAGTTCCTCCCGAGGCCGAAACGATTATCTCGTGAGCTACGGTTGGTTGTGGGGCACTTGTGCCACTCACACAGACTACTCTTACTTCTAATGCACACATCTTCTGAATATACAAATCACACTCAGTGTCTCGTCTGTAGTTTTTTTTTCTTTTTCTCTTTTCTCTTTTTTTTTTCTCTCCTGCTCGTTTTTCTTCTTTTGTTGTCACACACACGCTCAGTTTTTTTTATAATGTATTTAACTGATTCGGTCATTTTTGATTCTGTCGTTCTTTCTGAGCTATTTGTGTGTTGTTGACTTTCGTTTGTGAGTGATGATCATTAATAATTATTATTACTTTTCTTCCAAAATTTTATTACTTCTCTATAATTAATAATAATAATAATAATAATAATAATAATAATAATTATTATTGTTCTTTTTACACTAATAAAAATTATTATTAATAACACTAATAATTATAATACTACTAATTATTTACAAACCACTTAATTTTAAACATTGACGGCCGCGGCGTGATAGGCCACAAGTGCCTCGCGATAAAGCTTGCGACGCTCTGCCATGGGATCGCTCTCGGTGGGCTCCTCCGTCGACGTGATCGTCCCGTTGTCGACAACAAGACGCATGCTTGCGAGAGTCAATTGAATCTGTTCGTGACTCTCGCCCAGTGCGCGCCGTCGCAACATCAGTGCCCGTGCAAGGGTGTCAAAAGCTTCGGCGGGACGCTCCATGTCAATGAGACAGTTACCCATGTTGTGCAGCGTGTTGGCTACACTCACCATGGAGCCGGCCTCGCTGGCAACGCCACAACGCTCCTTCATCTCGAGCGCACTTTGGTGAACACTCAGTGCCTCGGCATACTTTCCTTCGCTCACAAACGCCACAGCCTGGTTGTTCAACACGCGCGCGAGCAACACGCCCTCGCCCACGGTGCGTCGGTACATCTGGGCCGTCGCCGAGTACATGTTGATGGCGGCTAGCAAAGGGGTTTCGCGCACAGCGCCACTCGCTGTCGACGCATCCGTCTCGTCCACCTCCACCCGCTCAACAGTCGTCGACTGGACCGCCTCCTCTTGATCATCTTTGTTGTCGTTGTTGTCGCTGCAAGCGGCAGCGCGTGCCTTTGCTGTCTTGGCCTCCTCGCGCGACATCAAGTAGTAGACGTCACCCAGGCTGTGCATAGTGCGCGCCACGTCAACGTGCGTGGGGCCGAGCATGCGACGGCGCATGGCCAGCGAGCGCTCCAGCGCTGACATAGCCTCGCTAAAGTTGCCCATGTCCATGCAGCCCTGGCCATAGCTAAACAGCGTCGCGGCCAACATGAGATTCTGAGCGGCACCGCCCGAGGAGACGCGCCGACGACTCGACATGGAGAGCTTGAACCAGTCGATGGCCTGCTGGAGTTTGTGCCTGCGCAAGAAAACCCGGCCCATGCGGTAGAGGACGGTGGCGCGCTCGTCTACGGGCAGCGCCACGTTGAGCGCATCGTCAAAGGCATCCTTGGCCTCGTCGTAGTGTCCCAGGTCGTAGAGGAGGGTGCCGAGACCGGCGTAGACACGACCCGCCAGGAAGAGCACATGGTTGTCCTCGTCAGACGAGTCGCCGCTGTACACGGCACCACCAGTAGCACCAGCACTAGCACCAGTGAGCGACGACAGGTCATCGACACTATCGCTGCCACTGCGAGAGTTGCGATGGTCCTGACGCCCCATGTTGGTGCCATAAATGGTAAGGAGGTGCGCGAGGGTGTCGAGAAGATCGAGAGCACGCGGCTTGTTGTGAGCCGACTCGAGGTAGTAGGCAGCAAGTCGCTCAATGAGGACAAGGCTGCGCGCGTCGTACGGCGAAAGGGTTCGCGAGACGGGGTTATGGACGCTGCTGTGAAGCGCAATGAGGCGCGTACAGAGTTCATCGACCATGAGCACTGCCTCGTCGACAAAGCGACGCATGGTGGGTGGGAAGGCTGCCGCGCGATTGCGCTCTTCGGGCATAAACTGCCACATGTGTAGAACAATTTCAACGGCAATGCGCAGGGGAACTACACAACGGTGCTCGGAACGTCCGCGTCGCGCTGCCTCGATGTCGTCCGACGACGCCAACGAAGACGAAGATGTCGCAAGAAGACGATCGTCGTTGGAGTCGACATAATCAACCACAAGCGAGTGAACGTGAAGGCGACTGCCAGACGCGTCCAGGTTGACAATGCCCATGCCAAGAAGTTGATCGAGGGACTGGTGAACGGGCTGGGCGAGACGGATGGGAAAGGTGGGGTCGTCGGCGCACTCGATCCACTCAATGGGAACGCCGTGAGCGGTGGCGGAGGAGCCAAAGGCGGTGATGACGCCAAGAAGTTCATAGGAGGCGTGGGTGAGCATGGCAGACTGGATGACGATGGCAAGAAGACGCGAGAAGGGCACAGCGGGGGAGTCGGGGACAAAGGAGGGCATGCGACGGAGCAGTTCGGGGATGTTGAGACGAGCTCGGGCGCGCAGAACGGCACCGGCAATGCTGATGACAAGCGGGTGACCCCTCATATGACTGGTGGTGAGAACGGCGAGCTGAGCAAGCTCGAGCTGGCGACCACTCTTAAGACGCATAAGGGTGGTTGAGTCCGAGGCGTTCATGGTGGGAACGGCAAGCGTGGCAAGCGGGCTCGGGTAGAAACGAGTGGGCTCGAGCGAGTGGGTGGTGACAATGACGAGGCCGTCGTTGCTGAGGGACGCCTGGTGGGGCACGAGCGAGCGCAGGAGCACGCCGCTGCTAAGGTCATCGACAACGACCACCCAGTTGCGACGGACGGAGAAGAGTCGTTCGTTGACAAAGGGAAAGAGGGCGTCGAGGCGGAGGGTGCGAATGAGGGGTTCGAGGGCCGGCTGGAGGGTGATTGCAATAGCGCGAAGGTCCTGCTCGACGAGCTCAGTGGACGCGGCGTTGATCCAGAACACTTGCGTGTCATGCTCGTTGCGCAGGTCTATTGCAATGCGTGCGGCCAGCGTGGACTTGCCGACACCCGACGGCCCATAGAGCGACAGGAGACGGGGCGACGAGGCAACGCGAGCGGCGGGCGACAGGTCAATGAGGTCAACAAGGGAGTCAAGGAGCGACTCGCGACCGACAAAGGACTCTTCGACAAGGGACTCAAGGCAGGCCGGGATGGGTGCGGCATCAGCGGCGTCGGTAAAAAAGTGGACGCCGCATGAGGAGGTGACCGACTTGCGCAAGTTGGACGCACTCGATTCAACGTTGCGGCGGCGGCTACCGTCTGCCATGCCACTATCGTCGCTCGTGCTGCGGTGGACGGAGCCGAGCGAACTGAAGAGAGACGATTCGGAGAGAACCTCGTAGGGAATGCTGCGCTCGACACGGTGAAGCGCGATCTCAATGTCACGGGCAGTGCGCCAGATGGAACGCAGACCGGTGCGAACGGTGCGCAGGTCGGAGACAAGTTGCTGAAGAAGTTGCTGCGCAATGAGAAGATCCTCTTCTTCGGGCGTGAGGGAGGACATGGAAGGTAGGGCAGGTGGCAGCGACGTCGAAGAAGTGTGGTTGGTCTCGGCGGTGGCGCGGCCGCCTCTGTCGTCGCCGTCGTCGCCGTCGTCGTCATCATCGTCGTCGTCGCCGTGAGTGGTGGAGGGTGGCAAGGCCTCCATGGAAGAGTCAATGGAGCGGGACACTTCGAGCGACAGGCACGCAACCTGTTCATGCACATGGGAGACTTTGGCAGCAAGTTTGCGTCGTATCAAGGGTGGCGCCGCCGAGGAGGAGGTGGTGGAGGAAGAAGAAGATGTCGTGGAGGGGGCGGCGGCGTCGGCGGCGAGTGACGAAGTCGTCGATTGTTCGAGGAAGAGCGTCTCATGGCTGGAGGCAATGCTCGGAGACGCAGGAGGAGAAGAATGAGAAGAAACGCGGGTGGTAGAATTATTATTGGAAATAGACGCGGTGCGACGGCTGCGGGCGTTCGCTTGGGCTTGGGAGACGTCGTGACGGGCGGCAATGACGAGCGACTGGAGCGACGTGAAGAACTCGTCAAAGGCACGCAGCATGGCCATTTGATGAGCGTGGAAACGATTCATTTCGCTGACCCAAGCATCCATAGCGGCCGTCTTTATGTCAATGGTGCAGGTGATGTTCTTCAGGCGCGACGATGAGAGGGACGCCAAGGAGGTGGTGTCGTCGGGAGGGGCGCCCATGTCGAGGGAGGTGTCTGACGGAGCAGGCACCAACGGGTTGAATTGCGAGGTGTACGAGGAGACGGTGGAGATCGAGGAGACGGGAGCGTTCTTGTCGCGAGCGGTCGCGGAAGGGTTGGAGGAGGAGGAGGAGGAGGAGGCGGGCCGGGTGAGCGAGTGGTCGGCGAGTGCACGGCGTGCGCGGATGCAGAGGACGCGGAAGCGCTTGAGGTCGTCGGAGTGGACGGAGCGCACGAGGCGGTGTGCCCAGATGCTCTTGTAGGCGTCGTGGAGGTCGCGCAGGGCGCTGCGGACGCCAAGCGCGAAGACAGTGCAGTGGACAAAGAAGGAGAGCAGAAGCGACAGCGTCGCCTGGCCGGGCGTGTGCTCCTCGCGAGGGATGGGCGACAGCGTTTTCATGTAGAGCTTTGCAATCTCCCATGGAACCGTTGCCCACAGTCGCGGGTTGCTAAGTGAGAAGTTGTGTTTTGTTATAATAACTATTATTATTATTATTATTGTTTTTTTTTTCTGAGTTGGTTTTTGAAAAAGGCAAAACGAACATTGCAGGTTGGAAGGTAAAGGGAGAGAGAGAGAGAGAGGGAGAAAGAGGAGAAGGGACGTGCCTGTTGGAGAGGGACGTCTCGTCGATGCGGCTGGTGTGGAAGTGGTCAAGCAGACTGATGACTTTGCGACAGTGCGCACAGAGCTTGGAGGCGCGCGCGAGCACGGAGGCGCCGCCGAACGTGGCTGCCGTGGTGCATTTGCCGCATGCGAGAGAGCGGACCTGGGCGCGCTCGGCGATGAAGACGACGGCGGAGTTTGCATGGGCGCACAGCAGTGGCGAGAGACTGCCGACCAGGCGCCAGCACTGCTCCCAGTTGGCGCTCTCCGAGGCGGAGCCTGCCGGGGGTCGGTGCGCCATAGAGAAAGAGAGTGTGCACAGTAGATATTAACAATAATGAAATATTTAATATGAATATCTGTTTGCAGTCATAGAAGAGTCAGTCACATTTCTGTGTATCTTGAGACATAATTTCACAGGAACCAAAGTTGAGACTTCCCATAGTGAATGGGTGGCAGTAACACACAGTCATGCCACAGATAGCGGGTAGAATGGCACGGTGACCGTCTGTCTGTTAATGTTGACGTTTGTGTGAATAGAATTGTCAACAGTCAAAATTCATTCATTGTTGCGTTAAGAATACAGAGCATAATAATAAATAATCAGTTTTTTTTCTTGTTGCGTCATGTCACAGCTCTCCATTGGTATCAGACGCACTTTTTTCTGGTCATTTCCGATGAAATTGTCCTTATCCATCGTTTGCGAAAACCCCCCCCCCCTCATCTTCCATCTCCTGCTGTGTAGCTATTGCGGCGGCAAACGAGGATGCGACGCACGCAAAGTACCTGCAGGACCCTGTACATGGCATCATCTCGATGTCGCCGCTCATCTCGCAGTGCATCGACACGCCGCAGTTTCAACGGCTGCGCGACTTGAAACAGGTTCGCACGCACGCACGCCCTCGCTGCTGCTGCCGCTGCGTGTGCCAGCACTGCCATCGGGGCGACGCGTCTGGAGTCTTTCTGTAGAGAGAGAAAGAGAAAGAGGGAGAGAGAGAGAGAGAGGGAGAGAGTTCTGGTTAAGCGCGCGTCTTTGGTTTGATGTGTTGTGGTCTATCTGTTTAATGTTCGTCGATCAGTGAGACGTATGATTTTATTACCTGTGTGGTGTGGCGTCGTCTGATGTGTCATGTTTGTGTTGTGACGTCGTCTGATGTGTCATGTTTGTGTTGTGGTCTCTCTTTCGACCTTCAATGTTACGTCGATCAGTGAGGCGTATTGTTAGATGACCTGTGATGGTTTCGTCGGAGTGATTGTTTTTGGTTTTGATTCGATTTGAAGGGTTGATTTTGAGTTTGATTTGGGTTGGTCAAACCATATTTGTTTCGCAATGTTTCTTTGGGTTGTCTCAATTGAATTGTGAGTGGGTCGCAATGCGGTCGCTTTGCGCGAACTGCTTGTTGTCTGATCAATATGATCTTTGTGTGTGCTTGTGGACCGACGGACCCGTCATTGCGACACGCTCATAATTGTGCGTCCCCTGTTTCAACCCTTCTACAACTAATGTGTGTCTTTGAATTGTTTTCTTTTTGTCAGCTTGGCATGACTTACTACATATTTCCCGGCGCGACCCACAACCGGTTTGAGCACTCCATCGGAGTCGCTCACTTGGCCAAAACTTGGATGGAAATTCTCAAGGTACAACTCTTTTCGTATGTATGTGTCTGAGTGGGTTTGTCTCTCTGTTTTGTTCAAGAGTGTGTGGTGTGTGTTGTTTTCAATTTGTGGTTTTTGGGGTTTGGTTGAGTTTGCGACTGTGATTAGTTGTTTCATTGAATTGATTCGTTTTCGGTCGTTTGTGCTTTACAGTTGGTTTGAGACCATTCTGTTTGACTGGCTCGTTGTTACGAGCCTTTGTTTGTTTGTGAGTGGTTTACTCGTGTTTGTATTGTGTGTTGTGCGTATCAGTCAATTGCTGTTGAATATGCGTGCCTCGTTTTTCTATGTCGATTCACTTTTGTTTTTGTCGCATCACTTGTCTTAGGCAAAGCAGCCGGAGATTGACATAAACGCACGCGACATTGAGTTGGTGACGTTGGCGGGACTATGTCATGATCTGGGACACGGGCCCTACTCACATGTGTTTGATGGCAAGTTTATGCCTAGAGTGCGACCAGAGGTGCGCACAACACCGTTCCATTTACACAGAATACTGAAAGGATTTTGCGTCTGTAGCACAAATGGTCACACGAGAACTGGAGTGAGATGATGCTGGACTATTTGGTGAATGACAATGGCATTGACATTGACACGGATGATCTCAAGTAGAAACTGTATCAAGGCGAAAGATGTATCAAACTGCTCCTCTTTTGTGTTAGGTTTGTCAAGTCATTGATTCAGGGGAAAAAACCACTGGACACGTCGCAACAGGAAAAGCGCTTTTTGTATGATATTGTGAGCAATGAGCGGAATTCCATTGATGTGGACAAGTGGGATTATCTGGCAAGAGACTGTCTCAATGTTGGGATGAAAACAAGTATGCAACAAGGAAATTGTTTGGGGTGTATGTATGTTTATGTGTGTGTGTGTGTGTGTGTGTGTGTGTGTTCATGTTGATATTGATTTTTTGTGTGATATTTATTGTGAGCTGGGCTCTTCTGTTCCAGTTTTGTGTCAATGTGTGTTGCAGTCCCAGTCTCACTATTTATTTTGTCGTACTGTTTATTTGTTGTACGTTCATTCTACATTTGGAAAAATTCTCTTGAACATATTTGGAGTTTGTGAGTATCAATGAGGCTGTGTTTGTGGTTGTTGGTACTCTTGATGTTTTGAATAATCATTATTTTTCCACCTTGGTATATTGTTTGACGGCCAATAAAATATAAATGTGTGTGTGCGATTTTATTATTTGTATTGGGTGTGTAACTTTGTCTCTGTGTGCGTTTGTGTGTGTTTGTTTGCTTCCCCTCAGACTACGACTGTACGCGTCTGCTCAACTGGAGTCGTGTCATCGACGATGAAATCTGCTTTGCCGACAAGGAAGCATTCAACATCTACGAGATGCTTCACACTCGCTATTCCATGTTCAAGCGTGTGTACACACACAGAGTGGGTCAGGTAAAAAAGAAGAGATACACGAGACGAGAATGCTTGTGTGTGTATGTGGATAAAAGAAGGACAGAGAGAGAGAGAGAGTGGAGGGTGAGAGAGAGTGTGTGGAGGGTGAGAGAGAGTGAGAGAGATAGAGAGGAGGGAGAAAGAAAAAGTGATAGAGACAGAGAGAAAAACAAAGTGATAGAGAGAAGGAAAGTGGGGTAAATTTGTGGCATGGTGATGTGTGCTGACTGAGTCTGTGCTCAGGCAATGTCACGCTTGTGCTGATGCTAACACATTATGTGACGGCGTTTGTGGGGTTTGCTTTTTATTCAAATGTTCGAATGGTGACCAACATGTCGGTTCTGACCCTTAAAAATATGATTCTTAAATTTATGAATAGGCCATGGAGCACATGGTTGTGGATGTGCTGACACATGCGGACGAGGCCATGGGCATCAGTGCATCTGTGGATGATCCTGCTCAGTTTATGAATATGACCGATTGTTTGTTGCGTGACATTGAGCGCAGTACCGTAAGTAGAGGGAACATGTATAATTTAGTATGTTTTTCAAGTCAGTGTATTGGTAGTACATTGTACATTGCTGTGATTATCAGGTTGTTGGTTTTGGATTCACAATCCCACCGGGCAGTTGTTTATACTTGTGATTTTAAATTATTCTATCTCGTAATTCAGCCAACTTGTATTAATGCTTTGTTCGCTGGCATTTTGTGTTTTAGAGTGACAACCTCGCTTCCGCACGCGACCTCACGCGCCGCATCCGCACTCGTCAGCTCTATCGTCTTGTCGACGAATACCCCATTGAGCAGAATGTACGCCACTCACTTCAACGTAGTCAGGTCACTCCCGAAAAGATTGCCAGTTTCTCGTCTTCGGGCGAGCTTGACGCCAAGGACATTATTGTCGACTGGTCTTGCATTCACTTTGGTACTCCTTTTTTTTTTTTTGTTGTGTTTTTGTGTGTGACAAAAACTGTGTTTGGTGTCCCATGCGTAAGACTATGTGTTTTTTATGTACAGTACGTCCAGCGCACACTTGTTATTTTTTTGATGAGCACACACTAATTTAATTAATAATAATAATTATTATTATTATTCTTTTTCTTATTCTTATTATTATTATTATTATTATTATTATTATTATTATTATTATTATTATTATTATAATAATATTTTCTGTAATAATATTATTAATGCTAATGATTTTTGTTTTTGTAGGTCTCAGCGACGGAAGTAATCCCCTCGCACACACTCGCTTCTTTTCTCGTTGGGATCCTTCCGAAGCTTACCACATTGATCCAATGCGCGTCTCTCATTTGCTGCCCAATCAGTTTCGTGAGGACTTTGTGCGTATCTATGTGCGCGACGCCGATCTCATGTACGACGCGCAAAATGCTTTCAGGCGCTTCAAAAAGGCCGTGCTGCCCACTACGTCATCATCTCAAATTGATAATCAGTACGATAAAAATTGACAAACAACAAAACAAGGTGTGGTTGACACGGCAGAATGTGTGTAGGGGCTTGACCATGCCTTCAAGGGACGCGTCGCCTCGGAAGGGCACTCTTTCCACTCTGGGAATGGAGTCGCCCAGTCACCGCAAGAGACGTCGCATTCAGTTTGAGGAAGGCCCGTCGACAAGTGCGCTCAATGCCGCCTCGCCTGCTCCCTCGGATGCGCAGTACAGTGATTTGGAGTTGTGATTTCTTTTTCTTTTTTCTTTTTGAACATAATAATAAAACATTAATAGAACATAGCAGAGATACTATTGGTTGAAATTGGCTGTTTAATAATACTAATAATAATAATAATTATTAACAATATTATTCTTATCGTGAGTTAATGTATTTTAATTATTGTTATAATTGTATTCTTCTGAAAAATTCTTCTTCTTTGCATTCATTTGGTAAATTTTATTGTTATTATAATTTATTATAATCTTCTTACAGCTCTCGATTCTCTATTTATTTTCCTATTATAACCTTCTTCTAATTTAGCAGTTGCACGTCTCTTCTTTATTACAGATCGGCTAATGATCAGCACTTTAATACATAAATGGATTGTACATTATTCTTCTATCAATACATTCGATTTCACAGCTCTTAAACCCGAGTTGCAATATTAATTGTCAAGTAAATAGGGCTGTAAGGATCAATGTTAACTCAGCGCTTTGATTCTTGTGAATTCTGTCTATCTAATAACAGAATTGCTTTGCACTCATGATGACATGGCTTTACTTGAGAATTTGAAATCGTATAAAAATTATTGCAAATCTTGGTTACATCAGACGCGCACCCTCAGACCCTCTGCGATTTGTTAAATCCAACAAGAGACTTTCCCTTCATTCTTTTCTACTCACTATGCACGACCTCTCCATTACCTTTCAGCATCGCCCAGATGCCCCGTGGCTTGGTACTCGCGCTCAAGTGCGTGCTTCGCGCCAAAATGATCAGCGGAGTGCGCCCGCTCGCGTTCTCCTCGTCCTCGACCGATCCGGCTCCATGGCCGGTAGTTGTTATGGCGGTCAAGACCTGTGGCATGAAGTGCAGCAGGCCGTGATTGGCGTTCTTGACCAGGGCCTCAAGTGTGACGTCGTCACGTACAACGACTCCGTCAAGGAGCTTTCCGATCCCCGCGGCATTTACAACCTCAGCGCGCAATGCATGACCAATTTCGCGGCCGCCTTTGACTACGTCAAGACCTACAGCAACACTCACGTGAACGTGCCCGTCGTTGTCGGTCAGTTAGAAAATTCTTGCACTGAATATTGAATCAAAAGAATAATTATTATAAGAATTATAATAATAATTTTTAATCATTTCTAATTTTTCTCAGTCTTCCTCACGGACGGATGCCATACAAGCAGTGTGAAGGAGGCGCCAGCGCGCCAGCGCCTACAACTTGCCATTAGTATGCGCCAGGCCCCCATCACCATCCACGCCATTGGATTTGGTGCGCAACACGACTTTTCGCTGTTGGAAAAAATTCGCCTTGTGGGTACTTCTCCCGGACTCTTCCAGTACTACAACCAATCGACAGCGCGAGGCGATGTAAGCCAGAGCAACACGGCGTGCAGCATTCTCATGGAAATGGCGTCGTTTGCGGCGTCGGCCGTTCAGGCGACCGTGTCGATCGGCGCTCTGCAAGTCCCGTGCGACTTTGAAACGGACGACGACCACTCGACGACGACGTCCGCAACCTTCTGGATTCCGTCGCAGGTTGCAGCTCAGGTTCTGGCAGGTGAGCTCACGGTTGACGTGTCTACGATGAATCACACGTGCGTCCGTGTGCAGCGGTGCGAGGAGCAGCGCTGCGTCGACATGCACTTCGAGCTGGACGCTCTCGACTACCAGGCAGACTCGACGGCGACCGCAGCCGACGCCGAGCGTCTCCAGCGTGCCGTGACGTCCCTTCAGGTTCCGCGGGGAAGCTGCGACACTCGGATATCGCGCGAGGCACGCGCTGAGTGGGATGACAAGCGACGACAGCTGCAGGCAAAGCTGGACGAATTCCACGCGACCCTCGCGAGTGCCGCACGCAGCCAGCTGAACTCAGTGGACACCATTGCACGCCTGCGTTCACTTCAGTTTAGTGGACGACTCTCCAAGGCGCGGCGTCAGCGTGCAATGGACCGGCGCACCACGGCGAACACTCGCTCGTTGATGGGCCTGGATGCGCGCCTCAAGACGCTCGCCGAGGGCTACGTGTCGTGTGACGATGCGGACCTGCAGCGCGAGCAGGCACAGTGGGAAGCACAGCAGCGTGATCTCACGTGCATGTTCTCGACTGACTCGGTGGCCAATGTGCTTGACGAGACAAGCGACAACTTTCTGGGCTTTGGCATTGTCATCGAGCGTCCAGAGCACGCCATTGACGACCCCACAATGGTTCGCGTGCTCTCCGTCTCGTCGACAATTCTCTCGTGGGCTTCCTTCCAGGATGCGGCCGCCTACCACCAGCGATGTGGCGGTGTGCGCGTTGCTGGCGGCTTCTCGCGCGCTGATGGTGGGAGTAAAGCTGGCGCCTCTGTGCACGCGCCCACAACGGTGCTCGAGGGCATGGCCAAGGAGCCCATCAATGCCATTCTGCCGGTGTACGCCTGTGCCAAGCACCAGGAGCGTGTCGAAGCGCTTCTCCCGCTACTCTGTGGCTCACTCTTTACCCTCAACGAGTCCGCCTACGACCGGCGACAGGTGAGCGCGCTCTTCAGCGTGCTTGCACAGGTGCATGCACTTGTTCGCGTTGCCAGCAACGACCGTGCGCGTTTCTTTGCCGAACAATTCACTCGCGTGTGTGCCACCATTGACCTGGCAAGTGCGTCGGTGTGTCGCGCTCTTGGCCTTTCGGGCGACGAGCAGAAGCTGTGCGAGGCGTTTGAGGCGCAGGCGAGCGCCCGCTCCAAGGCATCACTTCCCTCGCTGCACACACTGGCGGGTCACATGATTGTGCGAGCATGGCGCGAGCGCAACGTGTGCACGTGGGAGCACGTGGGTGACTGGCTGCTTGACCAGCCCCGGCTGGCGTGCGCTTTTGCTGCCGAACTGTTGCGTCGTCGTGCTTCGGCCCTCATGTACCGCTGGGCGACATCTCAGGGCTCGAGCAACACCGCGTCGCCGCCAAAGCCGTTCCAGCAACAGTTGCGTCAGCTGGTGTACGGCACGTCAACAGCAGCGACTGTGTCGGCGCCGCTGACGGTCTCCCGTGAGCTTGAGCTGGCGCCTCGTGACGATTGGCTTGCCTGGGCGTACACCGATCCTCCGTTTGCGCCCGAGTGTACTCCTCGAGTGACGCCGACTTCCTTTGTCGAGTACACATCACGTCCCGTTGCCGGCATGGACGACGTGGACGACTCGCAGGCGCTTGCTTTGCTATGTGAAGCACTTGGCGTTGCGCCCGGCACCTCGCTTGCCGGGGCAGTGCACATGCCCTTTCGTGCGCCCATTGAGCTGTGTCTGGGGGCGACGACGGCCGAAGGGACGGCGCGTGCGGTCGCCGTACAGGCACTGTGTGGCTCGAGCAACAGCGACTATGCGACACTGCTCGACGTGGGCATGGCGCTCGACGACGCCCGAGACGGATCACAACAGCAGCGTCTGCTTGCGCACCTGGCAACGGGTTTGGACCAGCCGCGGCGATCGCGCTGGAATACAGCGACAGCAGTGCGTGCCGCTGACGACGTGGCACACGTGTTGCTCTACGAGGTCGAGGGTCTCGAGCGCGACATGACACAGCAAGTGTACTTTGCGGCGCTGTGCAATGCGCTGCTGCCGACACGTGGCGGTCTGCTCTGGACCCGTTTGGTAGAGGCGCTATTTGACGACGGCGCAGCCGCGGCCGAACTGAGTGCCGAGTACCGTTGTGTGCCGTCGGCGGCGCAGAAGATGGTGGCACTCGTGAGCGGAGTGTTGCTGCAACACGAGAAAATGCTTCCGGTGACGGCCAAAGGCGAGGCCTGGGCACCCGGCAAGGTGGTCGCCGAGCTCGTCAAGGAGCGCGTTGGGCGAGTGCTTGGCGATCGCCCTCTGGCTCAGCTTCTCTGCGAGTACATGGATGGCAAGACGGTGTGTCATGTGTACCGCCTCAGTGGCATTCCCAACCGCCACGGTCATTCCAACGAGAATCCCTTTTTGGGTCTTGCTTCGCGTTGGGATGCGTAACATGGTGTTTTGTTTGATTGTGTTGCATTACTTGATACGAGTACAGGAGTTTCGTGTATTTTTTTTCGAAAATAGAGCAGTGTACAGAAAAATGTGCGTGCATGCGTGCGTGCGTGCGTGTGTGTGTATGTATGTGTGTGTGTGTGTGTGTGTGTGTGTGTGTGTGTGTGTGCTCGCTTCTTATGATTAGTCTTTGTGTTGAATGAAAATATCGACAAGCTGATTGAGGGTGGGATTGGAGCGGATGCTCATAATCTCCTGGCGATGGAGTGCAAGCATGGACTGCAGCTGGTGTGGCCGCTTGTCGTCGTTGTTGTCGTTGTCGTTGTTGTTGTCGTCGTCTCTTGCTTGATCGTCGGGTACCACGGCCTCCATGCACTCAATGAGAGACGCTTCAAACTCTTGGGCATAGACGGCGCGAGCAATAGCGCGCTGTGCCGGGGAGTTGCGAAGTCGTTCGCCCACTTCGCCAATGGTTCCGCACAGCATATCGCGACGTAGGGCGACGCAGTCAGGACCATTCACCAGGGAAAGATCGCTGGCATCAATCCACACTGTAAAGCAGTGCCGTTGAAAGGGCGGCACGACACGCGTGACACCATGCAAGACTCGGTGGGAGAGAAAGAGCAAGGCACGATCCATTGTGGGTGTGACTTCGACAGGGGGCGCCAGGAAAGGTTGCAAACGCACCACTCCACCACGCTGATGAGCCTCGTCCATCTCGTTGAGGTACACCAGTAACGTGACCTGTTGAACACAAAGGTCAAAACGAAGTCAAAACTCAAGAGTAAAATTACAATAATAAATTGGCAGGTGAATACAAATGAGAACACAGCCGAGGAGGCCAACATCCATTTAACAAAACAGCGCACGACACAGAAAAGGTCTGGTGTACACATGACACATCGTTTTGACCATGATGATCATGTTTTCAGCGACAATAAAAATCACACGTAACGCATTATAAGAATGTGTGTTGTGACAACGCGCTCTCCTACACAGCGTTTGTTGGGGGGTGCTGGGTTGTCGTAGTGCAGCGGAAAGGCCCCTCCCACGTTGCGCTGTAGCTTGATTGTGGTTGAGCGAGGACCGCGTGCAAGGGACAGTGGCGTGGGCGAAGCGGCCGAGGCGTCCTCCAGCGCACACTGCAAGTCAGGTTCGTCGTATTGGGCGCAGTGTTCAAAAAGCTCGTGAAACAAAGGCATCTCACGTCGAAGGTGTGCCTCGGGAACGCCGTGTAAGTCGCACTCGACTACGCCCGGCTTGGAGTAGCGCACCGTGCCGAACTGCGTCGAGTTGGGACTCATGGGAGCGCGAGACATTTCGTCGCGAAGCTGGTGCGCACAGGCACGCCCAAGAAAGTCGTCGAGGACCACGTAGCCATCGGCAAGAAGCGCTTCGGTGTGACGGGCAAGTTTTTCGCGGAGGAGTGGCCAGTTGAGGGGAGGGGGCATGAAAAAATAAAAATAATAATCGAATCGATTAACTTTTGAGAGTTTGACACCACGAAAAAGAAACAACGACTAGGTAGTCCGCCCCAAGCTCTTGCATGTCGCAAACGCGTAACTGATGCTACCGTATATTAAAGACGGCAAGCGCCTATAATAAGGCCGGCAGTGGCAGGCCGTTAGTTGTCGGCTTTTCCAAATACATTCGCGCCATTCCGGCCCATACTTTACAAACCCATGCGCTCAATAGCAGTAAAGCACTGCTAAAGATAACCTATTTAAGAACAAAGCTCGAAATTTTAATTTTGAAATACAAACGCACGTTTTATATCACTTTAAGCGAAAATCTCTCATCTGTGAAACAAATCTAATATTTGTCTCACAACCCTTGTGGGGTTTTAGCTCAGTTGGTAGAGCATTCGCTTCGCATGTGAAAGGCCGCGAGTTCGATTCTTGCAGACTCCACTTTTTTTTTGTTTTTTTTTTCATGCGCACTTTTGTAGATTTTTTTTTTTGGTTTCGATTAATTAATGATCATTACACGATCATACAAATAATTTAATATTTTTTAACACTGATTGACAATGTACAATGACTTAACTTGTTATTGAGACAATGGAGTAGATTGATTATGGAATATCATGAATAAGTATTAAGTTAAAGTTTCACAGTTTTTAGTTTGTCTTTCTTTCCTTTCCACTTTCCAGCGTTGGTTGCTGAGTGGGCTTCCTAGATCTCTAAGATCAGTTGATTAATCTTCTCAGACGGACACACACGCGTCATTTCCTCTTATTGATACACCGTTGACTGGTCTGTCTGTCACGAACACACTCGTCCTGTAAGAGGCACACGCACGCGATCAAGCACAGCCAAGCACCCACTCACTACCACCACCACCTTCATCGTGCACGGCAGCTCTGCTCGGCTGTCCCCCCGCCCGCCGTTCGTCCATGGAAGTCTCCGTTGGTGCGACCGTCGGGTTCTCTCTCGGACTCGTCGCGCTCGCCGCCGCTCCCACGCGACTGCACAACACCACCAGTCTGTATGCTGGCATGCTCGTTGGCTGCGCCGCGGGCGCCTGCTACGCCGGCCTGTCATTCGGCCAGGCAGTCGCGAGATCAGTTGCTCTCTTCAGTCTCGCCGTCGCAGTCGTCTTCGCCATCGCCATTGCCATCCACGGTCTCCCGAGCGACCTCAGCGCTCGCACCCTTCTTCCGCGTATCCTGCGCGTCTTTCATGCGACGATGAAGCTTTTCTTGCGGTACCACACGACAATCTCTCCTCTTCTTGTTTTGTACTCATCCTAACCAAACTTATTAATCGAATAGTGTGCGTTACCTGCACCTCGTCCCTCACCTGTGGATCCCCCCTTCCGCAACTCACATCATCAACGAGCGAGGCCTCTCCCTTGACTTGCATCGACCCAGCGGCGAAGCGAAAGAGTTACTTCCTGTCGTTGTGTTTGTGTATGGCGGCGCGTGGGGCAGCGGTTCACGCGCACAGTATGCCAAAGCGTGCGGAACGCTTGCTGAGAAGTGCGGCGCGCTCGTGTGTGTGGGAGACTATCGACTGTCTCCTCACGCGCACTGTGCTGACATGGTAAGCGACGTGCGTGACGCGTTGGTGTGGACTCTTGAGCATTGTGCGTCGTGGGGCGGCGACCCCTCTCGTGTGTGTGTGGTGGGTCATTCGGCAGGCGCCCATTTGATTGCGCTCACCTTGTTGCGCTGCGCCTCGCTGTTTCGAGAGCGCATATGCAAAGTGGTGCTTCTCGCGGGTGTCTACGACATCGACAGTCACTATGCGTATGAGCGGTCGTGGGGTGTTGAGTTCATCTCGCCCATGGCGCCCGCCATGCGCGTCGATGGATTTGCCGAGAACTCTCCGTTAACGCAGGTGGAGCGTCTTGCGTCGGGCGTGTCTTTATGTCGTGGCACGGTGCTCGTGGTTCATGGCGACCAGGATGACGTGGTGCCCGTGAGTGCGTCTCTTACGTTTGCCAGTGCCCTTGAGCGCGCGGGACAGCCCACCGAGTGCGTGGTGCTGCCAGGTGTGGCTCACGCGGCGTTTGTAACGGATCTCATGGCGGGTACTAAGGCGCTACGTTCGCTAGGTGGCCATGCGAGCCTCCTCGAGCGCATTGTGGAGTGGGTGAGAATACGAGACGTGTAAAAGTCGCAATATGAAAGTATGTCACAGTAAAAAATAATACTGAATTAATATTGTTATTATTATAATGAACGAAGTTATACATACAACACTTTCATAGATATAAAAAAACTCATTAGTGCTTATTAGGAACACAAATCACAATAAATAAAAAGTGAATGCGGCCGTCTCTCTTAAGAATCACAAAAGTTAATATTATTGTGATTCAGTCAACAGATGCTCTGTAAACAGTTACTATATTTTCATCATCCATGTCCAGCGACGAGGAAGGCGGACGCAAGGGTCCACCCAAGAAAACGAAGCGAGTGGTTGCGACACTGGACACGGGCGCAGCGTCGTCGTCGTCGTCGTCGCCGTCGTTGGCAGCATCGTCAGCGCACGGGCCAAGGCCAAAGAAGTGTATGTGCGCCTCTCTGTCCTCCTCGCGCCGCAGCTCGCTGCTCCCGCGCGCTCCTCTGTCGTCCACACGCCCCTCCTTCCTTATCTGTCCCTCTTTCTTGTTCTCTCTGCCTGCTGGGTCCTGTTCTATTGTGTTCCTCTTCTTGTTCAACATCAGTGTCTGTGACGTGTTGTTGTTGCTCTCTCTGACGCCCTTGTCGTGTAGCGTCGCGTCCCATCGAGCCTCTCAGCGAAACAGACGAAGATGCATCCGACGATGATGATGGTGGTGGCGAGGCCGACGGCGATGGGAACAGCGAGAACGACGAGGAGGGCGAGGAGGACGACGAGAGCAACTACGACGAGGAGGAGCCCGCAAAGCCCGCGAAAGGGTACGCCGCCCCTGTGGCGCTGAGGTCGTGTCAGCCCCACTATGTGGACTCATCTCTCTTTATGCTCTTTGCAGGGGAAAACGGTCTCGTTCTGACGACCCGCTCGCCTCAAAGGTGATGACAGTTCTGTTGTGTTGCTGGGTGGGTTGTTGGTGCATGTCACACACGCAGACATGAGAGATGACACGAAGCGTATGCGAGGTGTTATGCACATGCAGTCGTGAGAGATGACTCGAAGCGTATGCGAGGTGTTATGCACACGCAGTCGTGAGAGATGACACGAAGCGTATGCGAGGTGTTATATGGGGGGGGTGTTGTCGCAAATATACTCCCTCTATCACTTAGTTCCTTTCTTCTTCTCTTTTTACCTCTCTCTTTGTGTACTTTGTTCAACTGTTGATTTCATGTATATTCGACGAATAGCCAGCGAAACGTGCCAAGCCAGCGGCGAAGAAAAATGCGGCGCGTGCGTACTCGGATTCGGGGGATTCGAGTGACGGGTATCAATCGGAAGAAGAAGACGTGCAGGTAAGAGAACACGAAGGCGGCGTACAGCAGTCTGAAAATTTGTGTTTTGTATGGCACAGCCCGTTGCGCCATCCGAGCCGTTTGTGTCTGTCATGCCCGAGGTATCAAGCGCTGTCTCTTATCACGCCCCACAACTTATCGACTTACGTTTGTGTGTGTGTGTGTGTGTGTGTTTGTGTGCGTGTGTAGAAATGGCACCCGAACACGTTCCATGCGCACGTCGCACACTTCATTGACTACATGAAGCGAACCGTACGATTTTTTTTGTGTTGTTTCTGATATAATATGATTATAAATATCTCACCCTGATTCAGATGCATCGCATTTTTATCTTTCACTACACATCTCGCCAACTCGTATCTCATTGGCTCACATGTCTTTCCGTACTCACATATAATTCACACCTTTTTTTGTACTGTCGCTTTCTTTGCGCAAAGTTCAATCATTTGCTCATTCCGCTGTCTCCAAGAACTCTCTTACCCACGCAATTACTCAATCGCTGCATATAAAGCGCACCACACTGACCCACTCTCACCAGATCAAGGGGGATGCAGAGCGTTCGGCGAACCAAGAGACAATGGAGTGCCAGTCTATTGTTGCGGCGGTCAAGGTTGATCCCGACTACATCGAAAAAGAGCAGGACCCAAAGGGTCTGGCTGTTCTCACTGGCACTGCGGTATCGTCGTTGATCTCAATATTTTATCACGTTTGTCTCTATCACTTTTGTTTCTCTGTCTGTATCACTTTTGTTTCTCTGTCTGTATCACTTTTGTTTCTCTGTCTGTATCACTTTGTTTCTCTGTCTGTATCACTTTGTTTATCTGTCTGTATCACTTTGTTTCTCTGTCTGTATCACTTTGTTTCTCTGTCTGTATCACTTTGTTTCTCTGTCTGTATCACTTTGTTTCTCTGTCTGTATCACTTTGTTTCTCTGTCTCTGTCTCTGTCTCTGTCTCTGTCTCTGTGTCTGTGTCTCTGTCTCTGTGTCTCTGTCTCTCTGTCTATTGGTGTTTATCGGTGTCTCTCTGCGATTCTCCCTTTATATTTTTTCCTGTCACTTTTTTTTCTCTCTCACGCGTTTGTTCCCTTCTTCCTCATGACATGTAGCAACCGAACATTTTCAAGCGGTACATTAAGCCCTCAAAGGAGTTTAGCACTAGTGAATACGAGGAGGGTGATGGCGAGGACGACGAGGAGGACTACGAAGAGCAAGGCGAAGAGTTCGAGGTAGAAGAGGATGACTTGGAAGAGGAGGAGGAGGAGGATTAGCGCAAGTGTACATAATTGAAGAAAACTCAAGAAACTAAAAACGCCGTCTTTCACTGCTCTCTCTATACTCGTTCGGCCGAGCGACAGTGTAGTTGTGTTGAGGTAGATATGAAAGTAATTGGGCATTATCATATACGAAAAGCAATAGAGTCAATAGAGAAGTAAATAAGAGAGCTGCAAAGTCAAACCAAAGACAATATTAAACAAAGAATATAAGAAAAAATGAGGGTACTAAAGGTTGTTCTCAAGCGAATAATTTAAGGCAATTTGTAAAACGAGTATGGGCTCAGCCACAGCTTTCACTCTGACTCTTGAGTTGACACTTTTTTTTTGATGACCCTCAGACTCAGGCGTCTCATTCTTGGGCTTGTTCTATCGGGACTGCTGGTGTTGGGTGCGGTGGACAGTGCGACGGGCACGCCTGCGCGGCTGTCGTCCGTAGTGCGTCTGCGCGTCGACGCAATGCCCTCGCCCGCCACCGCCGCCTCTCTGACGCCCTCCTTCTCCTGGAGCCTCGCCGGCGAGCCTGGCGCTGAGGTTCGCTCCTGGCACCTTACTGTGAGCGAGGCATGGACTGCAGCGGTGGTGTGGAGCTCAACTCAAGACGTAAATTGATTTTTGAACGGGGTTTGTTTGTTTTGAATCGTCTTCGCTTCTCTTGCAGGTCAGCGCCAACGTCAGCCACTACCGCACACGGTATGGCGGGCCACCACTTGCGACGATGCAGCGCTACACGTGGGCGGTGACGTGCTTCTCCTCTGACGGCACTTCAGTCTCCTCCAACTCATCGGCTCTCTTCTACACTCCCACCGCAAAGGTACCTGGGGCGCTTGCATGTGTGTGCGTGTGTATGGTGGGAGAGAGTCATTGCGAGTAAGAGTGTGCGTTTTTTGGTGCGATTGTGTATGTATGTGTATGTATGTATGTATGTATGTGTGTGTGTGTGTGTGTGTGTGTGTGTGTGTGTGTGTGTGTGTGTGTGTGTGTGTGTGTGTGTGTGTGTGTGTGTGTGTGTGTGTTGGGTATTTCTCCGGTATTTCCTCGCTTGTCAATCGTT